>JAANSN010000134.1:0-88273 GCA_036850665.1 Dicranocentrus wangi | reverse complement strand
CATGTTGATGATTCTTCTCTATTTACTCTCTTCTTGGTGGATTCACTCACTCACAGGCATATATATATATATATATATATATATATATATTATGACCGAGAGATTTTCCCAGGAAAAAAAGGTGACTGCATCAGCATCTAATTTTTTTCTTCTTCTTCCTCTTCTGTGGTTTCATAAAGCGGAACCGCAAAGGGCTCTATATATATAGGTACATATAATGTGAGCCATCTAGCAAGTTGCTTTCATGAAGTGACGGAGATCAATCTTTTTCTCTTCTCTCCTCTCCGTCTTCCCCTATTTATTCCCTCTTGTTTCTTCTCGACCTAGTTATGCCTCACTGGCATGGCAGGCAGGGCAGGGTGGTGATGGTTGATGGTGATGATGATGATGGTGGTGGTGGTGGTGGTGGTGGTGGTGGTGCTCTCAAAACGGGAAACACTTTGAACGAGCCCAAACGAAAATCCTTTCACATCAATGCCTCTCTTGCTCTCTCTCTCTCTCTCGCCCTTCTTGTCTTTCTCTTAGAATTCCGCCAGAATTAGGCCTAGGGTTATATCCTCATCAAAAACTAGACCTGCCTTTTGGAGATGAGCTAAGGTGGTGGCGTGGTGGTAGTGGGTGAGTCATAATAAAAAACAGTGGCTCGTAAATGTGGAAGGGAAATATGGAGACGTTCTCGTTCGTTGCGTGTGTCGTGTACGCAGTAAAAGCGTTGATGGATCCCGGCCTTCTTGTGTTGTGAGCACGAAAAAAAAAGGATTTTGTGTGTGTGCGTTATTTTTTTTTGTGTGTCAGGCGGATTTTAATCTTACGCATATCCTGTCCTCCTTTTTCGGATACGACAAACTATAATATAACGTCCCAATTTCTTTCGTTTTTTTTTCTCCAGCTTTGCCAGTCAACAGCTCCGGATATAAGCCATGGAGGGAGGAAATCGTGGCTACTTTGTATGTTAAATCATCATCCTCATCGAGTGACAGCCACCTAACGACATCCCAACATTTCACAGGTTAGTGTCTTTTGTCTTTTCTTTTATACCTAACGTGGTGCTAACTAAAAGTAAGTAAGTTTTCGCGGAGGAGGAGGAGCGGTGTGGGTTCCGTCTAGGTTAGCAGTAGAGGACGTCTAGTATGTGTAGAGGACGGATTTGAATGCCTCAAGGGCCCATTCTCTTTTCTGGTGGAAAAGTCGTGTCACTTAATTGTGGAGTGGTGTTTAGCCTTGGCGAAAGTGAAATATATGTAGAGTGGTGACTCCTCTCCAATCCAAGATACTTACTTGTAGCTGGTGAGTGAGGTCCTGAAGCCACCATCCTTATAATGTTTTAACGCAGGGTCGGGTGATGAGCGAAAGGAAGACAGTGTCCACACTAGATCACCACCACAGCCACCACTGGCGCCGCCACCACCATCACCACCACCATCCGAGCCGTTATCCTCTCAAGAAGCCTACGGAGATGATAGCGAGGAGTCTGAAAAGGATTCCGAGGAGAGGGGACAAGAGGCTCCTCGGGAAACGCACGCTGGAGGGGAACAGGAAATCTCTTTGAGGGGAACTAAGCAGGATTTTAATTACCATCCTCTTGAAGACTTTGAAGATGCCGGGAAAATGAACAATGGGCACGACGGACAAAGAAGTGATGGTGGCAGTGGTGTTGGTAGGCATGAGGGATGGCGAATGATGAGTGGAGAAAGTGAGCAGCAGGAGTTGGAGCAAGAGGTTTTGGACAGGGAAAGGACATCGGGCGACGGACGGAGCCGGCCTGGCCGCTACTACTCAACAAGCGAGCAGCAAAATGGTAGTGGTAGTCCCAGGAAGCGGCCGCCGCCGACAGCCCCGCGTAGAATGACAAATGCCAAGAATAAACTGCCATATGCTCTCCGGGCCGATAGACCCCACTTCAAGTATCCTCTTAGCTCGCCTGCCCTTGATTTTGTTGACTCTGGGGACTTGGCATATGAAACATTGATCACCAGCCATGGATACTCAGCGGATCGGAAGAAACGTGAAGTAAGTAAACCATTTATTACTACTTTCCTCTTCTCTCTCTCTCTCTCTCCACCTCTCGCACTCACTATGCCAGAGTGCAATCCCTTTTGTTCAGTCCATGCTGCTCTTCTTGTGAAGAGATGAAGAGGCAAGAGCTTTTCCCTTTCCACCTCACTCACTCACCCATTTTCATAATGTAGATTCCGCTCATGACAACTTTGTTGAAGAGAATACTCATTCTCTTTATTTTACTTTTTTTATTTTTATTTTTTTTGAGCTTTTCTCCTCTTTTGAGCTCGCTTCTTTCTCTCCTTCGTTCTGCCTCTCTCTGCCAATTCAAATATTTGCATGTTAACAAATAACCTTTTTTTTCTCTCTCTTTTCATCTCTGCCCTGTCATCCTGGGATTAAAATAAGGTACCTGAGAAAAAACCGCAATTCAAAATGTTCATCACAAGACTCGGCTCTTCTGATGGTGCTAACTTGTCGGGCGGCGGCGGCGGCGGTCTGCCTTTAGGCGTGTTGTCAAAACTGAAGCTGCAGCTTCAACTGGGCTGGACGACCACCCCGCAGGATTTTACTTTAGAGGTGGGCAGTTATTATTGTACTAATAATCCCATGCTTTTTTACCATTTTATAAATGCTGAAGAGTCCCAAATGACGAATATGGTACGTATGACGTACTATTTGTATTCTCCATTTCATTTCCAGATACTTACACACCGGGCGAAGGAGACCGTTAAAGTTGTTATTCTCTCGGCATACGTGATTTCCATTGGATCGGACATATCCTTCGATAAGAGTAGTACCAACCTGGCTCCAGTGATGCTGCCTTGGAGGAACTCTACTGTGGTAAGTATGTCGTGCCGTGTCGTGTCCCCCACTTATTTTTTCCCCTCTCTTTTCATCTCTTTCAGGGACAACATGGCAGAGCTAGCATAGCGACAAAAATGAATTACCTGTTCTCCATTTGCACATTTCCTATTGTCATTTAGCAAGTTGAAGCAAGTATAATAATAATATAGCGTCGTCTGCATGCATTAACCAGAGGAAAAAGTAATGGAATCGGAACACCAATATCCTGTTGGCAACCCACTTTATCCATTTACAAATAAATGAGCTGGGACCCTTCCACTTTGGCCCATTCATAAATATTTGAATACAAAAGAATACATGTACAACATTCCTCTCCATCACCACCACCAGTTTCCCCACAATTCCCAAAAAAAAAAATTCTAGCAAAAAAAAACGCCCAAGCCTCCTTCCGTTGTTGGCTGTCGTGTTATGGATTCCAAAAAGTGGAGCGTGGGTTTTTTTATTTCTTGTTGACAGCAGAGATCCCAGCTCATTATATTGGGTTCGCAGGCAGGACGGAGACGGAGTTGTATACATCTCACAACTTAATTTCATCACTGTCGATCCCTTTTCTCGCCCGTGCATAATGGGAAGGGAACAGGAGCAGGTTGCTGCTGGCTGGATGCGCTAAATGAAATGTCAAATTAGCCAAAGTCAGATGTAACTAATGGCGAGGCAAAAGCTTTCATTTTTTTATCATCTTTATTTTGTGTGGCCTCCAGTACGACAGCGTGATTTGGAAGTGGAGAGACGTGACATGTTCGTCCCGGGTTGAGTCCCAACTTTCGGCGAACCCTGCCCGGAACCGATTGGACAACGAGATTTCCATAGAGTTTGAAGTGGTCGCAATAAATCCGGCTGATCCTGGGAGTGTTGTCAATCGATGGATGAGCTCCGCATCCGGCACCCCTTGGCACCACCACCACCACCAGCAACAACAACACCATGATAAAAGTAGAGCTGATAAGAATCGCACGGCCACGGCCACTCACCCGGGCCGCGGGGAGCAGCAGGCTGATAATAATAATTCGAAAACTTCTGGTTGGCCACCACCACCACCATCCCATCTACCACCGTCACAACCACCAGCGCCGGCAGAGCCCGTAAAGCAGCAGCAGACGGCCGCCGTTTCCAGCGTGATTCTTGTTCCGATCAGTGCGTGCATTACATTTCCCAGTGGGGAAGAAGAACGTGTAAATCGTCATAATCCGTTCGACCGCTCTTCTGGGAAATTAGTCAAGGAGGGGAACCCTCTTCCACCTCCACCACCACCACCTCCTCCTCCTCCTCGTGACCAGAGTGAGGAGCGTGATGGTGCTACTGATAATAATCATGTTGAGAACTTTACCAAAGGTGGTGATGATGACGATGATGATGATGATGATGATGGTAGTGATCCGGACATGAAATATGAGCACAACGGAGTACCATCTGAGGCTAGGAAACACGACCACTTGCCCCCTGTCACGGTCTACATTATGCTTCCTATCAACTTTACCCAACGATTGGACAAGAGTAACGGATCCATCCTCCCTAATGGATTGCCCAAGTTACTGGATCCAATGAAACAAGTAAGCCAACACTACTAGCTCCCCTACAATAATATCATCATCCTTTTTCCCCACAAAAAAATGTAGACATACATTATCTTTATTATAATAATATATATTTTTCCCGACCGGAAACCAAGTTGAGTTGAAGCATATACCTACGAACATACAACATATATAATATATATTCATTTCTTTCCATCGGAGCAGGCAGAACACGATCTTCTTGTTTGAAAGTAATCATTAGAGCATTCGACATCAAAAGGGAATTAAAGCTGGTCTATATTCATTCTACCAGAATATATATATATCTATATATGTCATTGGAGGTAGCCTTGTTCCATTTTTGTCGACTTCCTGGAGCATCCTCCTCTCTCTCTCTCTCTCTCTCTCTCTCTTTCTCTCTCTCTGACATCTTTACTCTATCAAATCATCGTGTATACAAATTATTTGCTTGTTTGGTTTGTTATTGACCTAATTTTTGTTTCCGTTAAAATACTAATCAAGCAAATACAACTTCCAGGAAGACACATCATGCTACTACATATGATGAGCTACACAAATAATGTCGTTTCGTTTGATCACACGTGTCATCCATCTCGCCGTAAGGATAACAACCTTTATAGCTGTTTGGTGAATGGCAAAAAGCTTTTTGAAGTCTCCGAGCTTTCCCTATTAATAGTAATAATTCAAAATTACCATCCATCCGCCTCCGCGTGTGACCCACTTTCTCCCCCTTCCTTTTTTACACACCTGGAAGGAAACTTTCTCTTCTTTATAAATTGGCCCACCCGACTTGGTTCAACTCGAAAGGTTTTTTTTATAATGTCCCATGTTTCACATGAAATTTTGAATTTGTAATAATAAGTGTCAATGAATTGCCAAATAAGTTGGCCAATATAATGTATTTTTGGAGATACTAGATGGAGTCATTAAGGGTGTCTCCAACGTTGTCAAACTGCGCATACAGCTTAAAGTTAAACATATCATTATTTATTATTGTGCAATACTTAACTTTATTGACTCAATTGAGTCGATTTGTTATTGTTGTTGTTGTTGTTGACCACCCATGTCATCAACAATTCAAGACGAAAGGTTTAACGAAATGAAGAGCGAAGGGAATCAGTATGTATTTATATATTTATTTTTATTTGACGTGATAACGTCGTTCCTCTTCCCTTCCTTCTTTGCACTTCACTTCCATTTCCAAACTCCATCCAACTCCATCTCCGGCGGCAGGATAGCGCATCGCATCACTGCAAAGTAGCACTTACTTTTACCTTTATACTACACTACTCCTTACTAGTCCTCCATATGAGTAATGATGATACTACTTCTCCTCTTTCCTCCTCCACTCCTCGTTTTTCACACAATGATTAGGAAAAAGACCGCAACATTTGGGGTTGGGACGTGCAACGACTCGTAATAATAACTAAAAAAGTAAATAAATACACCCACCTCCCTCGCAACGCAACCCAGTAGTAGTAGACCATTAGACTAATAGCAATGGAGGAAACAAATTTTGAGTGGAGTCACTAATGCTGTATATAAGCATATAGGTTGTATGTAGTATGTATGTAGGTGTGGAGGAGGTTTCGGGATCGGAGAAAATGATAAACATAAAGTAGCTGCTGTAGTACTACTACTACTACTACTACTACGGAAGCTCTTGTGTGTTTCCCCTCAGAAGATAGCATCACCCAGAAAGAGAGAGAGAGGCCCTCCTCCCCGCAAGAGTCACCTTGGTAATAGATTGAGACAGAAATGAAATAAAAAGAAGTTATGTTGTTTCCACTCCCAAGTGGTCCAAAAAAATTGCTCTTGTTTGGTTGGAGTAGTCTAATAGGGACTCATCATGAAATGGGCTGAGAAACGAATTCAATTCCTCAAAATACCCTCACCTCACATACCCGTACACATACACACAGCAAGAGCAAGCCACTTTGGATTGGAGATGCGGACGCGGACGTCATATTATGTAGAAAAGGAAATGAATGGGATGAAACTGTATCTCTCTCTCACTCTCCCATACACCGTGTAATATTATCCTCCGTGTTTTTCTAAAAAGACGACGACCCACCTGGAATAACTGCACCCAACTTCCGTGAAGAATTTAACCTCAAGTAGAAGAAACACAAGAAGAGAATCGAATGGGTTGAACACACTGTTTCCCGTTCGGAGGAGAAAGCATAATAATAATAGTAATAATAACAATAATAATAATAATAATATATTTCATACAAAAAGATAAAAGGGAACGTTGTTGCAGCATGATTAACCAAGTGTATCTGAAATAGTGTAACCGAACCGTATGTTGTAACTCCAATATTATCCATCCCTTTCATTTGCTCCACATGAGTAATAAAAAAAGGAGTCGTTCAGGTGTTGCATTATTTCCAGCCTGCTTCCCCTTCACCACCCACCCACCGCCTTCGCCGGAGCATAATATATATTTCGCTTGGAAACCGGAGGAGCGGTAACGCAACTCCGACAGTTATAGCATAATGTAGCATAGGTTTAGTTTAGTAAAAGATTCCTACAATTCCGAGACTGATCGTCCCGATCTCAAAAACAACAATAATACTGCTCCTAAACTTTTACTTTTTATACCAACAAGTGCGTTATGTTATTGCCGTCGTCGTCCTCCTCGTCCTTCCAACTCCTTCCACAGCAGCATCACAAAAAATAAAATGGGAAATTATTGTGAAAAAAAAATACAACTGTCACAATTTTAGACCAAATTCAAAAGATTTCCCTTGGTGCAACTACTCGCGTTGCCAAGGTTGAAAATAAAAAAGAGATGATTGTAATACTCTTTAATATTCCAAATTACAAAGCATTGTAAAGGAGAGAGGAAGCAGAAGAAGAAGGAGAAGAAGAAGAAGAAAAGCGGAATTTCTTCTTTCCTGTGAAATGGGCCGGATTTCTCCGTTCATCTTTAGGCATTATGATATTTTCCCCTGTTTATGCAATGCAGCTTAGGTTCCTCCTCAAAAAAGGCTCTCTTTTTAAGCTTAAATCAGGAATAATGTTTGAAAAGACTAAAAAAAAAGCTAAAAGAAAAAAAAATAAAGGAAGGAAGGAATATTATGAAATCTAGCTGCAGCCGCTTTTGTCTCTTATGTTCCTTTTTAAAAATTTTCGGGATGTAAGTACGTGTCTCATCTCATTTCTTCACTCTTTTTTTCGTATACCTAAGTAATAAGCCAGCCCATTAAAGGGATGATGGAAGAGTTTCACATTCCCTTAATAAGACGTTTTTTTCTGCTCCTTCTTCTTCTTCTTCTTGCATAGATGATTGTGCTGAAAAAATGCCATGGAATAACAGAGGGAGAGGATGATGATATCCAAAGGCTTCTTTTTTTCTTCTTATTTTTCCCCTCCAGAGTAAAAAGAAGAAGTCAGGTTTTTAGTTGACGGTTCAATGGTCTCGTATATATATATACTTTTAGTTGGCTCATGTTAGTCCTCCTGAGTGACTGTCTCTGCTCCGCGTCTCCATCCAGCCCATCCAGGAGACAGGTAAACTGTATAACATTATATTGGATAGAGCAGAAGAAGAAAAGATGCTCATCACAAAACAGGGACCTGGGTGATATGATGAGACGACGACGGATGAGAAAATATGTGTAAATATAATACAAAAACATAATATAAATACTTACTTATATTATAATATAATCATGTACATTTGTATACCTTCATTCCATTTCATTCACTCCCACTTTTTCCCCATCCATTGTGCTCAAGGAGCAGAGAATCAACTCAACTCAACAAACATCAAGCAGTTTTTGAGAAATGAGACAGGAGAATATATTATTATGTGTCTTTTCAATTGGTTTACCAATTCACCAATTCCACTCTATATTCCATTTCGCATTTTCTGGAGAGTGACTGCATCATCATCATCATCATCACATGAATTTAGATTATTAAAAATATCTTTCAGTATCGAAGAAAATGGAAATCATCAGAAAAAATGGGCTCATCAGCAACTTATTTTTATGCTAAAAGCAGGAAATATTATCGTTCAATTTTTGTTTGAACTGGGAAAACTCCTCATTCTTCCTCGGAAAAAAAAGTATTTCTCAATTTGGGGAATAAAATAACCTTCGGGTTGAGTTGGAGAACGTGAGGGAGTTTATTTTTGGAATGTCTCCCAGAATAAAAAAAACCCTTTCCTTGATTTCTTACAGGCTGAACTTTTTTCCACCAGCTTGAATCTTCTTTTAATTAATGGGATGGAGGAGAATTTAGAGATGGGTTGATAACATAAGTATAATAAAAATGATGATGGAATTGGAAAAAAACTGTTACCATCATCATATGTATGCTACTACTATTACAAACTTTGCAAGTCATCTTCATGGAGAATTCAAAAGTTGATTTTTAGCTGTTATTGTCATCACTACTATCAGGCTTCATCTGCGACCACTTGAGGCCCTGCTCCAATTGTCTTCAAGACAATCCCTTCCGAAAGACTGAGGATAATATGGCTGCTGGCGAGAGTCGTCGTCCAATTCCCCCGAAACACATCAGTCTTTCAAACTCCTCTGAAAAAATATGGAATTAAAAAATAACGTCGTCAGTCGTCACTATATTGCTACTACTGCAGAATTGAATTGTCCATTCACCTGTTCTCTAATAGGAAAACATGGACACAACTAACTTTCGTCGCTCCAAAAAAGCTTCAAAGTGAAAGTGGTGGTGAGGCAGGCTGGCATTGTGCGTTTATTACCCTGTAGTGGTAGTGCTGGTGGTTCATTCCGTAGTGTACTTTGAATTAAAAGTTGTGATACAATGAGGAGGAGCCCATTCAAAACCAGATAATAGATAATAATAATAATAGTGGATATGGCGCTGCATCTAGTGCATACATGTCATATAGGAGTTTACTACGACGACTTCAACGTACGTATGTTGTACGTGTACGTCGTCGGTCGGCTTACAAAGCTGATGAGAAAAGTAGTAAGTAAGTCTTTTTGCACGAGAGTAGAGTAGTATTTGCTGGAAAGTGCTGGAGGCGGTTGTTCCCTTTTGTGGGAGTCTGATAATGGCACCACCACCATACCACCTCCGTATTCCATAATATTACGGACGATCCACAAATTTAGTTTGGTACGCGACTTTTATCTTATATATATATATATATATATATGCTTTCTTTCCAAAAAAGGAAACACGACTAGTTTGTTGAGTTTGCATCCAATCACAGAGGCACAATAGCAGGTTCATTACAGTCTTCATTTTATGTGGATTATTATTGACATGCGGAAACTGCTGAAAAAAAATACTTGAATAACGTGAGGCCGAGGAGTTATATACTTAGAGCTAGGTGGTGGTGGTGGTATGGTGCTCCCGCTTGATCACTATATCAATAGACCTTCTGCCTGCGGAGCCGAGAAATGCAAATGACTTGAAATGAAATTGGCGTTATGGACAGAGATGAGTTTGAGGAATATGGTGGAGTTGTGAAAGGGAACACAAAACACAATGGATAAAACAAGAATCTAATCCTAAGACTGACTTCATCTACCCACTAATGCAAGCATTTTCCTCATCGGCACAACTCATTATAATAAAATGGTTCACGCAACGGTGGTGCAGCGACAGTTTTGGAAAACACTGGCCATCCCATTCCCATCCCAATCAATCATATAGCAATTCTAGCGCATTGTCAATTGTCATCTGCAAAAAAAATATGGAACAGGGGATTACTATATTTTATCGTCACGCGGAAAATTCACCGTTGCAAATTGCTGCTGCGCTTTCTTGTTAAAAGCAAAAAAATAATTGCATTCACGTCACTCATATTCAACCTAACGAAAGTTGTAATGAGGTGGTCGGTGGTGGTGGTACTTGCAAAGCATCTATGTATCTCCAGATTTTCCAGTCCTCCTACTGTTCTCTTGTCATACTCTGACGACTGAATATGAGTATAAAAGTTTAATATTGGTCGGAGGGACAAAAATCCTAAAAGTATGGTGTAATAATAAAGCACATGTAAATAATAAATGAAGGATTTACGACAGGTTTACGTTATTAAACTAGCCCTAGCCACCCCCCTCTATTGTGTACCTTTATATTAACTTGTTCCAACAACTGAAATGTCCGACCACCGAATCAATCTCGTGAGAGATGAGAGCCGCCGGAGCCTTGAAGCCAGTCCGCGGGGGTAATCCCACAGGATGAGAATGTTAGTTGTTGGGGACACATCAAAAAAGGCCTGTTAATGAAGTCTCATAGTCAATCCCTGACACTACATGTGTATCAAAATATATAATATTATTATGCCAGTTGAGTTTGTATGTACATCTATTCCATTTGGGACTTGATGAGCATGCAATATTTAATATGCATTCAGTGTGTGGCTCCCTCCATTGCCTCCGTGTAGCTGCTTACCATCATCTATACCTGGATGGAAGTGGAGTGGAGTGAAGGGAAAAAATAAATGAATGACTGACTTCTCTCTCCTTCCTTTTCCTTCCACTCGTCCAACCAAGCGTGTTTGACAAAATCAGGGACTAATTAGTCGACGACGAACAATACCTCATTTTGAGTAGTTTTTGGATGGTTTCCTCGAAACAAAAAGGTCATTCGTTCCCCGCGGATTCTCATTTAGCCTGCATAATATAATAATATTGCTTAATTTGGTAGAGAATTATTACATTTTCAAATTTGCCATGAGGAATGAATTCCAGCGAGGCGTTATTGAATTTTGTACTTTTTACGACCCATTTAGCTGGAGGGAAATGGGAAAAAGTGTTTGATGGGGAGAGAGAGAGAGAGAGAGAGAGAGCATCTCAAAATTATAATCCTTATAGGCCTCAGCGCTCCAATTCAAAGTCGTCGTTGCAATATCAAAAAAAAAACCTCGGGACTCACCACCCCAGCCAGCCAGCCCATAGCTCTAGACACAATTTACACAACGTTAATCTTCCCTTTCATGAGCGTTATGTGGGACAAGAGAGGAAATGAAACACAAGATTCTAATGAATCAATGTCAAATTTACTACACATCTGTGTGTACCCATATATTTCGGGGACTGCAGTGGAATACGAATGCAACAACACCAACCAAACTCTGTGTACCAACATGTTACCCAGTTATAATAAGTATATACCTTTAGCTACCCCCACCTTTTTAGCCTCCTTTTTCAACAACAACAACAAAAAAAAAGTTACAACATCAACAAAATCCTACAACAACAGCAACAACATCAACAACAACAGAGAAAGCAGTAACCCGAACAACCTGCATGCCTCTGACGACGTAGTAATAATACCTTCTCTCTTCCTTTCTCTCTCCTCCTCACAAAATAAAAATCATTTTCATTGTGTGTGAGTTTCAACATTACACCCGGATTTTCTTTGCTACACTCTACCTACCTACATTAAATTTACTACTTCTACTACTACCCACTTTGTAACTTGGTTGAGCAAGGAGGAGGGGGGCGGGCTGGGTAAAAAAACACTGGAAGAAAGAGTGAAGACTCCCACGTGACACCCAAACAGTCTTAGAATTTACTTGTAATGCTGGGAAATAAAGTTGGAGGAGAAAGCACGCCTATACATCATATCCTTCCAGGATATTACAGATATTAGCACAGCCCGCCTGCCTGCCTGCCTGCCTGCCACGGAGCAGCAGAGAGTGTTTTCTCTCCTTAAATATATCGTGAGACATAAGTCCTAAAAACATATATTAATGCTGTTGAAAGGGAGGGAGGGAGGGAGAGAGACATTGTTGGAGGAGCCGAGTGGTGACATTGAAATCTTGTTTTGATTTACACATATTTCTACATATCTCATTATTAACGGTATGATCTTACAACACACTTTCTTACAAGAAGGTCTTTCACTCCCTTCATCCCCCCCCCTCTTCCAAAAAAATATTCCCATTCTACGAATTTCCACTATTTTGCTGACTTTTTGGTGTAATATTGGCGGCTTTGCGTATAGGACTTTGCTCTGCTCGATCCTCCGCACTTTCCCGCTACACAAACACTACGACTCGGTTGCAAAGTCAACAAAAACTTGAAGCTAGTTATGAAACTTATTGTGCGGATATATGGATATACTTATATAAACTTTACTACTACTACTACTACATATGGTGCCTAACAAAATGTATACAATATAATATAGCAACAACTTTAGGTTTGAAAGAAGGAGAAAATATCAAGGAGGAGAGAAAGCAGAGATTAAGTTTGAAAACTAGTTGCAGCCGTGTATGTTCCCTGGATAGGTATTAGGGATGGAAAAAAGCAACTTTCCTTTATTAATCGGATAAAATGGAAACTCGCGGATGGAATGGTAGACTTCTTCTTCATTTATTTTTTTTTATACCGGGGATTTTAGCCGAAAAAGAAAACGAACGGACTCAGCTTTCTTTTTTCTGTCGTCCCATTTTCCCCTTTATGCTCCCTCCCAATGCAATGATGTCCTCGTCCGTCCCGTTCTTAACTTTTCTTCTTCTTGGAGTTGTCGTCGTACGTGTGTGGGAAAAAGGCTAAAGCTTCGCTGTATCAATTGTTCGTAAGCTTCCATCCAGCACGGTGTTATTATACATAATTCAGTATTTAGGGCAGAACACTTGGAGCTTCCGGTGTCTAAACTTTTCGATAAGTTCTCTGCTGCTGCTTTGCCATTATTATACCACTACTACTTACACCCTACCTTCCCACCCAAAAAAAAAGATGAATGAAAGAAAGGGCATCTGGCATCTCATTCACTCACTTGTAATTCATGTGACGTTGTTTGGCCATCCTGAAAGGCGTGCTATAATATAACAAAAGTAAAGTAGTGTACATATGTTGTTACTCGCTACTTCCGGGCTGATCTACTTTCTTCAACCATATCGGCTTTCTTATAGCAAACAACAAAAAACGCTACAAAAGAGGAAGGATATATATTTTGTGCACTTTGTCGATATGATATGACGTGATAGTAAGTAGTTCCGCGAGGTTGGGTATAGATACAAAAAAAACGTAAATCTCCTCTACTCAATATATTTTTTTTACATCTCATTAGAAAAAAATAAACTTTTGTTTGGAGTACCACTGGTCAATTAACATTTGCCAGAAAGTTATCCCCTCAGGTGGTGGTTCTCGGCATCATCATCATCAAGTTTTCTCTCCCCCTCTTCAAAATCTTAATGAAATTTGGGCCTGCATACTATCATCATTTTCTCTGTAGTTTTACACACCAGAAATAGCGGAGAGATGATGCCTTGAGCTGGGAATAAATAAGGATTTTTCCCATGTCGAATGCTATTTCTACGGTTGCTCGGAGGCAACACCACCACCACATCCTCGTTCGTCGAAATGAGCTAAGCTCCTCTAAACTTTAAAAGTTATCTAAAAAAAACTTGGTAATGAAGGAGTGCAAACTTTTCTTCTTTTTTTTGAAAACTGAAGCTAATAATATTAAATGAAGTAAAGTAAGGAATTATGAGAATGCAAAAAAAGGGGGGAAAGTGACAAGTGAACTTTTTCTCAGAGAGTTAATACAAGGACAGACAGTCACGGGAGGGAATAAGTGTGTCCAAATTAAACGTCTTTTTTGGGTCCCAATGCTACTACTGCCACGGAAGAGGAGCCTAGACCAACTGACATTTCTCTCAGCAAGTAAGTGCGTGTGCATGAAAGGTTTTCCAAAAAAAAGAAAAAAAATTCACTGATTGCAGTTTTTTTTTCTTCAACTGTCGTCAAAGTGTCTCGATTGGTTTTTCCCCCCGAAAAGGTTAGACAGCGTCCTTGAAACTCAAATTATAACTAGTTCTTTGCATGATATTATGAGTTTGCTTTATTCTGGAAGTTGTATCCGTCCGCCTTCTTCGCCTTGATTTCCATCTTCCAAGATTTTCCACGTGTCATATAAAATATTATATATCCAGCTTAATCGGCCGGTGACAAGGTGACGACAGGTAGGAGTTAAGGGAGACGGGGCAAAAAAAAGTGAACAAAGTAAAAAAAAACAAAAAAAAAGTACGGCAGACGCAAACCTCCTGCTGCTGATATATATAGTTTGCTCTGTATACATACTGATGAAACAAGTCTAGACAGTCGCGCTTCGCCCCTTATCACCCTCCACATCCATCAAACTTGGACCAGCTTATAGAACCGGATTTCTTCCAGGTTGTCGTAGCGACAAAGGTTTGAAGTAGTTTAGCGTTTATATTATCGTGGTGAGATTCATGTCCAGACCCAGATGCAGACTTGTAGCCTCGGCCTGCATGATTCGGAAATTCTTCCTCATAACATCCGTAAGGTCAGTAGGGTTGGACAGTGGAAGTGTATATTTAGATGTGTCCCGTGATCTTCAGGGCCTAATCAAAGTACATTCGATGGTGAAAGCGGATCCCATTTTTATATGAAATTAAAATACAGACTGGTGACGTTAAAACCAATCTTTGCCAATATTAATTACGGGAGTCCTTGTACTTGTTGTCATGACTATGGTGTAAAATGGCAGATAATTAGGACCAGTCGAATTCGACTCGTCCTATCCTTACAGGGTCCCACAGATGTTATACCAAAGGATCTTTAAAACTTATAAGTATAAGTTTTACAGGAACCCACGAAATTGTTTCGAACACCATGGCAACTCGTAATGTTTGGTTAAATTTGAGCATAAATGCTCAACTCCAAAAGACTAACGGGAATGGGGAATGTGAGATGGGTTACGGTTACACTACAGTTGTCACTAGTTACAAGTTTTTTCTCACATCCTCACCCTCAAGTTTTAAGTGGGGGAAAGCTTTAATTAAATCGTCTCTCCACGATCCCTGTCACGACGATCATGAGCGCTAGCAGCTTGTCAACAGGAAAAAAAAAGTTAAGAAAAGCAAAGGGGAAAATGAAGAAAAAACTTGTGATTACGGGGAAAATAACAATTTTTTTTATCCTTACCTTTGAACGTGACGATTTCATTTTAATCAACTTTGTTTAAGCATCAAAAGACACAGAATACGTCTGATTTCTACGGCAGTCCTCAAAGACGAGTATTTCATATCAAAGAGGTACATGTGTACTCAACTCAACTCAAGGTTCACCGGACAATTTTTTGCAATAATAGTAAGTAGTAGTAATAATGTTCCAAGGTTCATCTAACCACACGTTACTCCTTTCCTTACTATGCAAACAGAGATTTGGCGAGACGACGAGCAGGTCCGCGATCGGCGTTGACGTTCGACTGGAAGGTCCCACCGAGATCCCGCAAGGAGGATGGGTTTCATACACAATGAAAGTGTATCTCAACCACTCGAGTCAATTTCAACTGAGGCTGGAGCCTGTTCAAGGAAATGAAATTCAATACCAGGTAACAAAAATAAAAAAGAAAAAGAAATTTATCTCATATAACGGATCTCTCTCCCACGCTCCGCTTACCCTTTCCCTCATTCTCATTTTATTTCCCATCAACTTACTATTTATTTCGAGTGTCCAGCATGATTGCATATTGTGTAACATTAGTTTCAATAGAGTTGCAAACTCAACAACCGTATCGATTTCGGAATGATCTCCTCTCCTCTACTTTCGCTCTTTGATTATGTTTACTCTTGACCAGCCCTTGTCCATATAAATTAAATTTGGTTTCCAGCTCCTCTCCTCCTCCTCCTCGCTCGCTTTTATTGAAAAAAGCCTTAGTTTACTTTGTCACATGAAAACAGAGTGCGGGACGTCGTCGTCGTCGTGGAACCATGTTTTTTTTATTGAAAAACATGTTCAAATAACTAGCAATCACTATATACAATCCAATGCATACATGCATGTTTTCTTTCGATGACGAGAAAAAAGTTTTTCGGGGTTTTTGTGTCCTTGTTTGATGTGATCGCCTGCTTGTGATGCATGTCCTCCTCCAGACTCTATATTAAAAGTCCAACTTTTATGCTACCCCACCGACGCGACTCTCCGTCTGTCCCTTCCAGCGAGAATTTTGCTATAAGCTCACAATGACAAAAAAAAATTTCTCATAATTTGAAAACGAGTGAGAGTGAGAGTGAGCCAGGCACATGGAGCACATGGAAAGATAGATAGATGCTGGTTCGGAAAACGGTTTTTTATCATCCGATCCATAAACGTATAATAATATATGAATATATAGGAAGGTAGGGAGTCGGTGTATTACTGAAGTGCGTATTCATATCAAGTCGGGCATGCATGCATACATGAATTTTTTTTCTCCTCTTCTGAAAAAATAAAACTCCTCTTGAAACATTGAAACATGGTAGGGTCCAATGCACACAGAGTAACTTAATGTAAGTGGATTTTTCCTACTTCTTTCTAATCTTTCTACATCCTGCCCTCTCTCTCTCTCTCTCTCTCTCTCTCTCTCTCTCTCTCTTTGTTTCTCTACCGAAATAATAATAATATGGTGCGTTATGCCCTACTTAAAACGTATATTATTCATATTATAGTGTACCTATGTTTATTAGCAGAGTAGCTTTAGCTTCTTCCTTTTATGATGTCAAAGAGAGAGATCCCAATAATGCTTCTTTCATTTCGCTAATGCTTCGGATGTGAATAAAAATAAACTCTATTTATTACCTATATTATTATTATTATTATTATTATTATTGCCATTGAATTGAATTACTTTTTTCTCAGGACACCGTTTCCGTCGGCGACATCCGAGTTGTCAGCATTGGCAAGTACTTCTCATCCTGTACCAGGATCCCGAAACGGGGATTCCGAGTAACTTGCAGGAAATTAAATGGACGGAAAGGTGACTACTGTACCGTGGAGTCCCCGGTTATGCGCTATTGTCCAAGGGTGACTGGTGACATGTCAAAGCCTACGAATGGAAGTAAGTAGTGCAGCAGCAGTTTCATTCATATCATATCCTCCCGTTTTTCTCATTAAAATAAGTAGTAGTAGTAGTACATAGTGCTTGCCTCCTCGGCGCTCAATCTGCAATAATAAGCTTGCTGCCGCCGTCGTCGTCCTAGTCTCTTCTTCTTTTTATTCTGAAACCAGCAGCTTTTTCAAAGTTTCCCCTGAGATTACTTGTTGAAGAGGAGATACTTGACGCTCTGGAAGCATCTCATTTGGGTGATGGGTTTGTAATAATTTTTGGATGAAAAGAGGGAAATATTAGAAATTAATGAGGTCCCTTCCAGGAATCATATTATTGAGCTCATTGTTCCCACACGCTCATAATCTAATACATCAGCTAAATAGTTTACTCGTTTCATACACACAAAATTCTCCAGATTTTATAAAAAAGGAAGGAGCTTGTATGTCCCAAAATAAGCTTTTCATTCCCCTTCCTCCTTTTTCTACCTTTTCAGCAGAATGACAAGCTCAGAAAGAGAGTGGGATTGAATTTAAGTGAATTTAGTCTCAACAGTCATATATGATATTATGATAGGATGGTAATAGGGTACAATGGGATAGGAGTAACTACTCCAACCAAACTATTTTACGGCGAAAATCCTGTTTGGAGATGGAGCCGAGGCAGGAGCGAGAACAGACCCATATTTTACGTATATCCCGATAATAACTTTTTCTCCGCAAAGCCTCATCATCATTGTGGCAAATATGGGCTGAAGTTGTTAGGCATACCTAGATAGATAGATAGATAGATATACGTACGTATATGAGAAATAAAAACCAAAAAACGGGAAAGTATGTCGATTAGATGAAAGTGCATAGATATTATGCCGTGTGGTACGTACGTACGTATACGTATGTATTTTGTATATACATACCTAATATGTGGACATGATGATATCATGGCCTAAAATTCATACTAGTATTTTTGGGCCCTGCATTGAAAAAGGGATTTCGTTTTGATGGAAAATTTCCAAGTGAATCGCTTAATAGAAGATATTATGACTTACGAGGAAATAGTGAAAGAAGATGTGCGTAGCTCTTGCGACAGCTGGGGGAAAAGAGGAGAAAGGACCAGATGGAAATCATATTATCCTCAATGCTTAGAAATCAAAAAGAGTTAACTCTCAACAACTTTCTCCTCTCTCTCTCTCTCTCACACACACACACTGCCTCTGTGTGTATGTATGCACAAAAATAGTAGGTTTTTTTTGGCGCTGTGTGTGCAGAGGGAAAAAATCAGAGAAAAGACTGGAGCCGGGAGAGCGACAAAAAGACAGTGGTATTAGTAATGGGAGTGGTGGTGGCGGTGGTGGTTGCAGTGTGTCTGGTGGTGGTGACGAAGGAAGGACGGTGTGGTGGTGGATGGACTATAAGAAAAAAAATATCATATTCTTTCCCTCCTCCGGTGCAACTCTCTGCCACTTAATGCTTTGGCGTAACTGGCTTAGGCTTGAACAAAAAACACCAAAGAGATAAATAAGCTGGTGTATTAAACCATTTTTTAATACTTTTTTCTCTTCTTCATCTTCTTCTTCCACTTCTTTTGCTGACGTCTGGGAGGTGTATACTTTCACTGTACACACATGAGGATGACGACGGCAAGGGGGAGCATGGTGGGGAAATGGGAAAAAGGGCTGAAAAATAGAAATTGGATCAAGTTACACAAGAGTAGACATGGGAATGAATGAGAGCAATCTTTTTTCCGCATTATCTCATCTGTGATGCGGGCTCATTGTGATTTTATGAAAACGTGCATACATGAATACAGAGACTATAGAAAAGTAGTAGTAGTAGTAGTAGTTGTAGTATTAGTGGTAGCGGCACCGGTGGTTTTGTGTACTTATTGCCATTATCCCCCCACCCTTTTCGGCATATATTAAAACGCATTTTGGAGGAGCAAGAGCTTCAGAATATTATGTAGGTATGCTGCTGCGGAGGATGAGAGAGACAGGGAGAGGGGAATTATAGATTTAGGAATGCTATAAAGAAGAATAAAAAAAACGTGCGGGGATGCATGTGATATTATTATGTTTAGAGAGAGAGAGAGAGAGCGAGAGAGGAATAATACAGTGACTGAAAATATGATAGTGATGCGCTCTCTTGGGTTCGTTGTGCACAAACGCGAATAATAGTGGTGGCACTAATATTAGTGAGGAGAAAGGACAGTCTTAATCATTTATTCTGACAGGAACATTGAGTAGGTATTTTACATGCATTTTCTCTGTTTGTTGTTCACGGCCACGGTGGTGATGGTGGTGGTGGCGGAGGCTCACAAAAAAAACTATAGTCGTATTCAGAGTGCGGCTCCCACTTTCTCTCTCTCTCTCACTCTCTCTCTCCACGTGGGATCCTGGCACGACGACGATGAGGATAAAATGGAAATGGTGATGGAATGAGGGAAGGAGAGGAGGAAGAAGAAGGGTAAATTACCTTTCTCATTTCACTCCGGCGACCTGGCTGTGAGCACACCTTCAAAGCCGTTTTAGGGGCGACACGCGGAAGTGGAAAATTGCTAGAGGAAGAAATGCATCGTTGTGATGTATTATATGCAGGAGAGAAGAGGAGAAAAGAGAGAGTTTTTTTCTAGGGGAAAAGGTGGTGGATCCGTAAATATGATGGGAATGGGAGTATAACTCACTCTATAAAAATGTATATGCTTGATGATAACAATAGTAAATGAGAATGACTGGAGGGAGGTGGGAGGGGAAAAAAGCTTAGATACTTTTTAGGTATGCATACACTAGCCTCCCGAGGCTTTTATACCGAGGTTCATTCATTCACTCGCTCTCACTCATTCATTATTACCCACGCCATCATCATTCGTGTCTCGACTCTCCCGGAGAATAAAACACATGTAAAAGCAGTTGAGACGATGGGAGAGTAAACCAGAGTGAAAAAATACGCAAAAAAGTGCGTACCTTTACTATCTTCCTCTTCTTCTTCGTCCCACCTATTGCCAGTCATATTACTATTTGCGGTGGGATATAGAATAGATATGCAGAAGACATATGCGGGGTTTGTTTTGGGAGCACTAGTGTTCTCCGAGAGAATGTTCACTCCGTACGCGATCTGATGATTATTATATAATAATAATAATGTGTTTTTGTGGTGTGGTGCACGCGGCGGTGTGGAGAGCTGGAAAGTGAGAGAGAGAGAGAGTGAAGGAAAAAGGGTTACACGAAGAGCGGGAGAAGGTATTCCTTTCGGAGTGAGAAAACAAGAAGAAGAAGAAAGAAATAAGAGCGAATTGCGGATTCTTGATACTGAAGGTCTTTTACGATGCAAAGTTAAATCCGGCACATTTAGTGATGAAATATAACTTCCTCATTTCCCTTTTCAACCTTTTCTTGCCATTCTCGTGCGCTTTGCATGCTTTGCTTCCTTCTCCTCCACCTCCTTCTCTCGCAGGGAGAGAGAGAGAGAGAGAGAGAGACTTTCCCTTTTTCTCTTTCTCTGCTGCTGGGCGCTCTGATGTGCATTTATTAAGTATGCAAGAGGAGGATTCACTCGGGGTGTAGTCAGATTCCTGAAAAGTTGGGCTCACAAAAGAGAGGAGGATGAGATGAGACCCTAGTTTAGAGACTACATATATGTTTATTCCTTCATTTTTCCTCATTTGAGTAGTAGTGGAAGGATGAGCGTGACCATTATGAAGAGGATATGTACGTACATTTCGAAATTTGAATGTTGGTTTTTGTTTCTACTGGTGTCGCTGGCTTCTTGGAACATTATTGCTACTACTCTCTCTCTCTCTCTCTCTCTCTCTCTCTCTCCTTTTGCAACAACTTTTCTAACGACCGGATGTTTACCGCTCTCTGAATCCCTCAAGTTTAAGGCAATTTTCATTTTATTCAGAGGCTCATAATATTCCGCGTGTATTATTATGATCCGCTCACGCTCTCTCTCTCTCTCTGTGTGTGAACGTTATGAAAGTTTAATTTTCGGGTATTAATAATGCAACGAGAATTACGTCAAATGGGGAAAAAGGGATGATGAGCAAGTAATATGTGTAATGTGTGGGAATATATGGGGGGATTTTGGGTAAGACAAATTCCGTCCGAAATAATACGCCCCAAAAAGAGGAGAGGAGACCCCAAAACATGAAACTAATATGTAGAATGGGAGATCCCCAAACAGTTCTTCTTTCAACTCTGTGCATATATTTCAGGGACTTGGCTCCTCTCTCCCTCTCTCTCTCTCTCTCTCTGATGAGGAAAAGTGAATGTATATGAGCAGCAGCAGCAGTAGCTACGAACGAGCGAGCACGATACATTAATATTATCTACAAGAAATTGGGGTCTGGAGAAAAAGAACATGTCAACATGAGGCGTCATAGTCGCTACTTATCCAGACTCCCTACCCACAGCCCTGTAGTTTAGTTCTAATTATGAATTCTGGGAAAGCAGCAGCGGCGGACACTTACTTTGGGGAATTGTTTTGATCCTGGGGCCCGAAACGACGTCCTGTTTATATTTTAACCTAGCGAACCTTACTTGGGTCAACGACGCGCGGCATAATTCTCATGTCTGTAGTCTGTAGCCTTTTTTTTCAACGGTTATATATATGCTACAGAGTTGTTGTGATGTGGGGAGCGTGTGTGTGGTAGTGAGTGGCACTTGTACACCATGCATGATGTCAACTTTAAAAAAAAATCCTTTAAAAAATTAAATTAAATATTTAGCTCTCATAAGTATATGGTTCAAGTGGGAAGAAGGGTACTGCTGGTAGTGGTGGTGGTGGTGCTTGCTATACGAACTGAATACGCAATCAGAGCTGAATAGGCTCTGCTGGTGTTGTTTCTCTTCTGGTCCAATCGGGACATCCCAAGTTGACACACTTGAGCTCGAGGATTGAAAGGATGGAGTCATTATCTGTCTCTTCTTCTTTCTGCTACTGAGGTTTAAAAATACATTTTTTCCGTTGTAAATCCGTTTCCTGGCAGTAGTGCCGAGGCAGATGGGGGAGAGGAGAGACTAGTGACAGGGAATGAATGGGGGATTCGCAGGAAGTAAAAGTAAAAAATAGTAGTAGTAATACTTGTACGTACATGAAAGAACAGTGTCATCATTCACACAACTTAAATACTCATATATATATATATATATATATGAGTTGAGTAGGGGAGGATGGATGAAAAAAAGGAAACCCAAAGGGAAAATTGAATGCACCTCGACAAGTTGGCTGACAGGATGGCTTCATGACTGGCTAACCATAGATCATTATGAGAACTTTTTGGTAAATCACTGACGCCCAGAGAGCGAGAGAGAGTACAAGTGCATTGCTATAAGCAGCTCTCTATATTATTATATCGGTAGTCGTTTTTTCTCGTGGTAGGAGTCAGTTGTAGTGAAAACATTCCTTTAGTAAGTGTCAGAGCACGAGTAAATATGAAAGGAGCAGGAGGAATAGGTACATATATCTAGAGCATTTTAAACAAAGGGCCACTCCACTCGAGTTGCACAAAACTAGAAAGCACTTATTGCAAACAGGAAGAAGAAGAAGAAGAAGGGAGGGAGTGAAAAGTAAAGGTCGCTCTGAGAAGAGGAGGCTGTTGGCTGTGAAAGTAGAAGGGGAAAAAATCTGTAGTCGAGTTGTGTGTGTAGCGACTCATCGTTGCGTTGTGGTGAGAAACATGGTGGAGATATGTATGATATAGAAGGAGTAGTACAGTTGCAAAAAAAAAGAAGAAGCCGTTTCCTCGGTGGTGGTGGTAGAAGGAAACCATGTGGGATGACTTGAGCAAAGTTTTAGACAAGTAGTTTAAACTTTTTGAAGTCATCCCAACCTAAAAACATGGCCCAGCTGCCAAAGTAATTTTGAGCTTATAATGCAAACATAATCTTTCCAGGTCTTCGCATCGCATCTCCCCCTCTCCTCCGCCGCCGCTCGCTCGCTCGTTGCTTCTTCGTTTCTCCAACTTGTAACATTGAAAATCTGCAAAAGAGTTTGAGGAAAAGTGTGTGTGTGCGGGCGGAGGAGAGAGAGAGGGAGAGAGAGAGAGAGTGAGAGAGATAAAACAATACTAGTTAATAAGATGGCTTCAAAGCGAAATCCCTTTCAAAGAGGAAGGGGCGTCTCCTTGTTAAGTCCTCTTCTCCTCTTGATGATCACGATGATGAGAATGATGATGTTCTCTATTGTCTCTTATGCCTCTCTAAATCATGTGCATAAATGGATGTGAGGACTGAGGACTTTCTCTACTCTCCTCTCTTCTCCTCTGTGCAAATTCAGGGCATGCATGCATGCAGATACCCCTACACACACCGGGCGCTATTGTCGGTGGACAACTCCTCGAACTCTTGAAACTCTTACCGGTTGAACAAGATGAAGAAGAAGAAGAAGAAGAAGAAGAGGGGAAATTGTAATGTTTTTATTATACATAGGCGTGTTCTCCTTTCTTTTTGACATTTGTTTCTACTGGACGGTGGACCACCGGGCCTGGCTACTGGTCTAAAATATACGGCGTGGCTCTGGTGCATCTTATTTTGCAGTAGTAGTCCTTCTCTCCTCCCGTAAAAATCCCGTTCTCTGCACGAACTAAACCAGTGATAAAAAAAAACTTGTGAAACACGACTACTGAAATCAAGCTACTCCCACTATTTATACATATTGCTAGAGGACAGCTAGCTCTAACCTTTTATAACTCCCCTCAACCCTACTTTTCTTTTTTAAAAAAAATTGTGCAGCCAAAAGTTTTTCTTCTTCTTGTTCAGTGCGTGCCTGCATAGGAGAAGAGGCCAGGCTGGTGTGCATTTACAAAAAATACGTTTTTTACTTGAGGTGGAGCTTTCGTTTTTGTTTTTCGTGGTGGCGGTTTTTGTCTTGTGTAATAATGGAGACCAAGCCTTGATCCATGGCTTTACCGTTACAACAGTGTGCACGGGTTAGACTACAAGGGAATTAAATATATCATATCGCATCAAATCCTCGTCGTGCTTACCGCATTTCATGTCAGGTCATCTTCCCAGCCGTTGCTCCAATAACCAATCCATCCAATCAATCCAATCCAAGGGCCTCCTGTTCAGGGTCGTCGTGATTTAAAAAACAAACCAGTGATAAGTGTACTGGTTTCTCGAAGATGCTACAGATCTCCCCGATATGAACAGTATGCGCATGATCAGCTTTGTTAAAACCGTAGTCGGAATTTCATATATTTTATCACCATCTTTTTTATCTTGGAAGCCTCAATGCCCAAAAATAGGCTACAGGCAGCCACTCACTCGGACCAAAATATTCCTGTCCAAAGGTCGACCATTTCTTCTATTTTAAGGGTATCATCGCATCTTCCTTCGCATCATTATAGCTAACCCCCACTCAAAATATTATTTCCCCTTTTTCTACCCCGGCATTACAGTACTCAACTGTCTCTGAACTAATATTGCACAAACAACAGCAGCAACAACCTATATATTTAGCCACATTCCATCTCTTCTTTCCTATTCTTTTTTTTTCTCTTTTGAACTTTGCATTATACACTGCGTGCGGTTTGTTAATAATACCTCTCGGCCTCCAGCGAAGCTAGACACGTTAGCGCACTATGAGACTGACTCACTCTGTGAGTATGCACCTTCTCTCAACGCATCCTCTTCGTCTTTACAACTCACAACTCCCTCAACATACCTATATTATATACTACAACACTTTTTGCCCTCAATAAACTTTACTTTGGTTGTCTGAGATCTTTTTTTTGTACGTATCGTAAATTCATCTTGTCTCCCTCCTTCTTCTTCCCCCTTTTTCCTCCAAGTACGGAGAGCGAGCGACGACGCCCGCTCTGTCTCTTCCAAGAACAACGTCAGTTTACTCACCACCACCACACCACCAACAAGAGAAAAAATAACCACCGCCACCAAGACATATGCATTTCACCACGACCATCATACTTTATATTTTTCCATCTAGGCTACTCCTTCCTTCCTAGCCTTGTAGCCACAAAATACCAACATGAGAGCGAGAGAGAGATAGAGAGAGAGAGAAAAAACAAATATGTGGATAAGTAGTATTTTAAGGAGTAATAGGCAAAAGGCAAGGAGCAGCAATCCTCTTATTTTTTCCCCCATTCATTTTTTTAGTCCATTTAATATTACAAAGAAAAAAAATAAAGGATGGCAATTTTCACACAAAAAAAACGTAAAAGTTTGGATGAGGTGTGCGGATGAAATGTTCAACCTACATTTCGGCCGTCGCTCGCGTCGTGCACGCACTTCGACCACAACCAACCCACTCCACTTTTTTTTTTGCGCGTACCTTTTACTCGAGCCGATGGCACCAATTAACTTTGTGAAGAAGAAAAACTTGAGGAACGAACGTCATGCTTTATGGAGGATGCAAAAGCTCTGCCCTGCCCATGTTTCCAAGAAAATCATAAAGATTCCTCCGCCGCAGCTATCCAATATCATTATTCTTATTAGTTTTCTCTTTCTTCTCTCTCGCTGCATATATCCTACCTATTTCAACTTTATAACGCGTGTTCCAAATTTCCCCGAGAAAGTCTACTTTTTTGACTTAGTTTCCCCGTTGCTATGCCCTCTGTGCAGCATTTCTTTTTTGTAGAAAGAAAGAAGAAAAGCCAAGATTGCATAAAAGGTTGGCTGGCTGGCTGACTGAAGGGGAAGAAGAAAAAAACTTTTGTTTTCAGGTAAAAAGTTTTTGTGTTGTTGATGTCTTCAAAGTATACCAACGAAATTATGAAGTCAGGAGGAAATTGTGTTAGAAAATTCTGGAATTAAGGCATCTTTGATTGTGAACACCTAGCAGGGCATAATAATATAATACATATCCTCTCATGTAATAATAATGTTTCTCACTTTGGCGTCATATCCTTTTTCGCCTGCACCACCACTCTCACTACTTTCAGATTAAGGCTGTCAAAAAAAAGTCTGTAAAAAAAGCTAAAAAGTTTGTTGTAAGCTGAAACCTCAAAACACACCAACTTTTTTGTTGTTTTTTATTCCTCGTCGTCGTCGTCGTCGTGACGCGGACTCGTCACACACAGGTTTGAATTTGGGCTGAGCAGCACTCTCTGCCCCAACACCCCACTCCCTCCCTCCCCCCCCTCTTTTATTTTTTGTTGGCAAGAACAGTGATGGAGTTTTGCGTGGAAATAATACAGGGAGATTTCCAAAATATTATTAGTCACGACTCCCAGCCAGCCAGCCAAGGTCTTACCTTCCTCTGGGGTAATAATAAATGGATATATTTCAACTTGTCTCTTCTTGAATACATTATATTGCCGTAATAAATATGACATGTGTGTGGGGCAACTACTTCCAAGCAGAGAGAGAGAGAGAGAGCGCTCTGGCAAGCGGAAAGCTAACTGGAGCACCTATCATATCAGTCTCGGGCTTCTTCCGAGAAACGAGCGCTGATGATGATAATGCTAATTATTGCTTAATATTAATATCGTTTAGAGGGAGAAAGTCTTGCTTGGTGCACGCCAAAGTCGTCGCTGCTCTGCCTACATATATAGCCCGATCCATAATACTGATGCTAAGATTCTGTCCTGATTCTGTCCTCCGTAATATTCATTAACGGAAGGAATAATGGTTATGATGGCGGTCCCACATGTTTCCCTTTTCGCTTTCCCTTCACCCTGTCATCATCACAACTTCCTTAGTGAAATGGCTTGACTTTGTGGTGCGTCGTGTCCTCGTCCTCGTCCTGGTGGATGGAGTGGCACACACAAATCGTTGACTAGACAGAGAGCCACCTCGGTAAAAAAATAAGCCACCATGCTATCATCATGAGAGGGAGAGAGAGAGAGAGCGAAATTCCTATACACTTCGGGATATTGTCTGTATATATAGTTATTGCCAACGCTATTAAATGTGTGTAGTAGTAAGCCTCTTTGGCCGCTCTATATTTAGGCCAGGGATACTTTTTGAAGAGGAGGAGGACGCATTTCGCAAATTGAAACTTGATTACATCATGTTCCAACGATATTAAATGTGTGTAGTAGTAAGCCTCTTTGGCCGCTCTATATTTAGGCCAGGGATACTTTTTGAAGAGGAGGAGGACGCATTTCGCAAATTGAAACTTGATTACATCATGTGATATCCATTAAGGGAAAATGCTGGTTAAATGTTGTGTACCCAGGTTGTATTGCCAAAGGCTTTTATCACTCCTCTCCCTCTCTCTCTCTCTCTCTCCCCAAATGGCTTTCCGGATGGACAGGTAGACCCGCACCACCACCAGTTGGAGGTGGCGTGTGTGTCTAGAAAAAAGGGACGTAAGTAATAAAGCAGACTATAATGAGTCGTGTTAATGCATTATTATCCCATGCCCTCTGCCCACTTTCTCCAAAAAAAATTCTGCTCGCTTGTGTGATGAAACGTGATCAGGTGAAAATTTAATGGGGGAGCCCGTTTATTGCACCACCTGGACTTTATGTCCACCACTGATCGTGAGTGAGATGGGGTGCTTCAATTAGGAAAACTCTCAATGACGACGGTGGTCATATATCTCGAAAAGTGTTTGCAGTTTGGAGAACATCAAAACAGACATAAAAGCATTGAGTGAATGGCGGTGGGGATCTTGACTTTTCCTCATGACATCATAAAAGTGCCATGCTGCTGTCGTGACTTTCTCTCTAGAATGTTATAATTATCAATGCATTCCTCCGCGAGAAAGAATGACAGCCTTTTTATTTCCACCTGTCCTTTTGGGGAAAGTAATATTGGGCTAATGAACATAAATGAAATAATTTGATGACAAGCTCACAATCCCAATGTCGCCGGCGTACGCACTAGATTGGTCAGGAGTGATTGACGGTACACGAATTGTAACACTGTATCTCCTTGTTTAACACAAAAGAAGACAAACCCAAACAAGCCGTAGGACATATAATATGAGCGTTTCATAAGCACAACACGACGTTCGTAATATTTAGCTTTTAGCTGACGTAGTTGGGAATGAAAAAGGAGGCATCCTTTCATTCAGGGAATAGGCAAACAAAACACAGATAGAATTACCTCAAAAGATAATTTCACTTTTGAATTCCTTTATTCTGTGAATGACTTGAAGGGAAAGAATACAAAAAAGTAGGTTCTCTGCAGATGACATAATATCGAGAGAGAGAGAGAGAAAGAGAAAACCCCGAGTAGGTTTCTGATCAGCTTTTTTTGTACCTCCTTTCATCACATCATCCCGAGACCATAGTTTCACAATGGGATTGCACAAATTTTTCACAAACGGTAATAACTACTTGGAATGTTATCCGATGCGACATCCTCCTCTCCATCAGAGAAATTGCAAGGGATTTGGCAACTACGAGAGAGAGAGAGAGAGAGAGAGAGAGCGACGGGGGAGGGTGGGGAGATATATATATGATATGATAGTCATTTAAACTTTTGAATAAACATGGGTTCTGACAAGTTGACAACTTCTTTTAGTGTAGACGCGCACCCCACATGAGAAAAGACAGGGAGGGAGCTTACTGCAGCAGAAATGTGATTTAAGGGAAAATGAAAGTGTTCGAGAGGAGTTGTATACGAGTGCACATTTTACGGATCATACCTCAAAAAAGAAGAATGATTTTGTCATCCACTTATCCAGCACTCGCCGCCATCTCTCTCTATATACATATATATTTACGTACGTATTATTTCCCTCCTCTCTTTTTTATTCTCTCTCGGTGCCTGTGGTTTCGTCGAGATCGAGAGGGGAAAAAATTATTTGTGTCATAGCCATACCTTTATTTCCTCCGGGAGAACAGAGGGAAGTCGAGGTGGATAGTTTAGAAGATCAATTTTCGTTCAAGTACACACCTTTCACTCGCTCGACTCGCATATTATGTAATGTATGTTGTTGGGAAAGTGAAAGTAAGAGGATATTAAGTTTTTCGGAGTGAACCTTTGAGCGATGTCAATTTACATAGTGGGAAAAGGCACAAAGCTTCAAAGCTGGAGGGAATGGAGCTCTCTGGCTTTGGAGTAGTAGTATGGAACACTGCAAAATTACACAGCCAGCCAGCCAGTCTGTGTGACACGGAAAAGCGAGAGTGCGAACACTATTTTTTGTTTATCCCCATGCATTTCAGCAGTGGATGGATGGAGTGGAGATGCTGCTTCTCGGCCTCGGAAATAGTTCCAGGGCTTCTGTTTCTTCCTCTGAGGCCTGTGGTATAATGGAACTTTGCGGATCTCCAAACAAAACAAAGTTGAATGATATACAGAAAGTTAGACAACTCAATTTCTAATTCAAACCACTACTACGACTACTACTATTCCTCTTTCAGATACACTCCCTCTCCTCAATCCTACCCCCCCCCCCCTTCAGCTCATCCCCCCCCCTTCAGCTCAGTCAGTTTTCGTCCGTTTGGGGTATTTGGAGGGAAACTGGCTGGCTGTATAGTAGGTACACGCTGTACTACGTATTACTTGGGGGAAAAGTGTATGAGATACAACGAACCATGCAATATGTGACCAACTGCCTCAATCTGAATCACAACTGACTTTGGTTATGAGTTATGACATGAGGGGCCCGTGGCAGGTTCGGCTAGTAAGCGTCACTATCATCACTTTTTTCTATGCTATTACACTCCTCTTGCCGTCACTGAAACCAACACGGCAAAACCATTTTTCCCTGTCCTGTTCCCTCCATCCATCCACCCCTCCCTCCCTCCCTCCTCATCCTCATCCTGTCTGCCGTTGTGCTTTGTGCACAAAACCAAGGAAGAAATAAAAAAGTTCAAAGTGAGTACAACCAACCAACATTATTTTCTCCCTTGCTTGCATAGCATGACCCCCCATCCATGCTCACCCACATTTTTGAATACGACGTCCTTCGTGGTCCACATTTCGTATTCATTTCAAATTCGGAATAGACTCGCAACTTTGAAAAAGTGAAACTATGACGTATGTAGTATTTCAGTCAGATTTGATTTGCATCCCACCAGAACCCATGCATTATGTAAAGTAAAGTGAGTATTATGTGTATGTATATCCACTCGCAACGCAACCAACCGCCGCCGCTAAACCTCTATAAAATAATATCATATACACACAATTCACGGATTTTCGCACAACTTTATTCCCAAGAACAACTTTTCACCACCAACTCACTCCGTCCTTGGTAGTTGGTTGGCAGGGAAAACTCAAAGAAGAAATGTAATAATAATATGGAAAAAAAGTTTCTTTTTTCTCATGGAACCCCGAACGAACGAACTCTCTAAAAAGCCGTCACATTTTGGTTGGCAGTCCTAATGGGGCATAATTTTGATACTTAATCAAGCGTCAAATTTAGGCCTGATGATGCTTGATCAACTGGAGAGAAATCTGGTCAGAGGAAAGAAAGGTTCTCTCCTCATTCTCACACATGTGGGAGGCGAAGGAGAAAAACTTTTTTTTTATGGTGCACTTTTTAAGTGACCTATATCACCAAGGAATAAGGATTTTCGATTGGTCTTGGAAACTGGTGTGAAATGACAGTTATTGGAAATATTAGTCGTCTTTCCTTCCCAAGGAATATGACCGTGAAGACTGATAAAATCCAGGGGAAAAACTTTTCAAACCCCATTTGTGCCCAGTCAAATAAGTGTGCACTTCAAAAATGTCATCGCGTTCCCCCGACGATGACATAGATGATCATTGCATTTATTATTAGAGCCCATGTCGTCGTATTTTCTCTCAAGTTTTTCACCAACACACTTATATACTTACTGTGGACTATAGAATAGACCACTTCAGATTGGGAGGGAGTTTGGTTGGAGTTTGCAAATTTTAAGAGTATACACAACCATTAGCCCTCCAACCAAACACTTTAGCCAGGGCGTTCTCCTCATTGGCCAAGCTTTTCATTTTCCTTTAATTACCCTCATTTCAGTGTCAGCTTAGCCGTGTGTTTTTAGAAGGTAAAATTTGTTTATGGACTATCGGCTCTATACCACCACCACCGCCATAACCGCAGTTAGCAAACAGGGAAAAAGGCGGCGGCGGCGGCGGCGGCAGTGTTGGGGAAAGTAGTATAGTATATCTCTGTGGCCTCCTTCCAGTAAATCCAGGCGCGGCGGTGGTGGTGTTAAATTGGTTGCATATCGATACGGACAGAGTTTTTATAGGAGAGGAGGACGACGGTGTGGTGAAATGGGATCGGGAGAGAAAGTTGGGAATTAGAGGAGGGAGTTCTCTCTCTAGCTGCTGCTCATATGCTGGTGGATATTGGAGTACTAGAGAGAGTCCTGTGGAGTGATACCATTTTACCGTTTTGCTGGCTAAAAGTCGCAGAATACTTTTCCAGCTCCGCGGTTTCCCTGGAAAAGTGAATGAGACTGGTTGTGTAGAAGAACTGAAGAACCCTCTCTCTCTCTGAACTCATGATTTATTTAAACTAATTCAGCGAGTTGTAAGTGGTCGAATTGGCAGTTGAAACACTTTTATTGAGAAAACGATGTATGAGCTATACGGTTAATCCTCTGCTCGCTCTCTCGCTCTCCAGCTCGACTTCATGATGAAACTTAACTGAAGCAATAAGCTAGACTAACACCAAATTGAACGTTTCACACAATGAATGAGAAAGTACTTTTTTTTTGCTTTCGTACAAAACTCGAGAGTCGCGGGAGAGAGAGATCCACACACATTCTCTCGCACAATATATTATATTATATTACTACTACTATTTCCCTATTTTTTATATTGTCGACTCTCCACTTGCACACTCCTCACTCTCGTCGTATAGCATGTGCCCATTTCTCTGCTCACTCGTTCGTTCAGCAGCCAGTTTCTCTATTACCAAGTAAGTTACTAGAAAGCAGGGGAGAGAGGGAGAGAGTAGAAAAGTGTGCGAGTGTGATAATTTGTTCAGAGTCCCCAAAAAAAATCTTACATTATATTCCTCTGGTTTCCATCTCACAGCCCCCAACAGACTCCCAGTGCAGCTGTTAAATGTATCCTGTAAGTTAATAATAATAATGGTTGTGTGGTAGGAGCAATTGATCAGAGAGCAGAGGGTCTGTGATCTAGATTGACTCCACCAGTCCGTTGTCGCGCGCTCAAGGAGGTGTGAGAGGTTACACACCCCTTCTATTCCTAAATGCTCGCTCCAAAATCCGGCTCAATACTAAATTTCCGCCAGAGTTTTCACTGGTGAGACGACGGAACGGGAACGGCAACAGGGCGTGATAAATATATAATCCAGCAGCAGCAGCAGCAGCCAGAGTATTATTCCAGAGTAGTAGTGGAAACCATAGGCAGCAGAGCAGCCGAGCCAGCCACCTACTCGTTTTATTGTCGCGGGGTTGCCCTAAATTAGCCCATTTTCCTTTTTACTTATTGCATACAATGCTTTGGAGGCAGTGATATACGATACCCGGGTTTTCACTCATATTGGTCACTGGGTCTCTACACTACACTGGACGGCTTAGATTGATTTACATAATAGATGATCCGTAGTAGTCTCCAAATTATTGCTGGCTTTGCAACTTTATCACGGCGCGGCGGGCAGCATGGATAGTGGATGGTGACCTCTTTCAGTTTACAAAACCCACCACATTTCCCTACTCTCAAAACTCTCAACTCTCTAGCCGTCTGTCTGAATGAAATGAGGGCTGGGGTCTCGGCTCCTCGCCTGGTTGTGAGAGGCTGAGGCTGGCTGATGATACTCCGAGATTGAACTGAATATACCTACTACATGTTTTTATACACTACTTTATAGCTATTACCTATGCATCTATTTCAATAAGCAATCAGACCAATTTGTTGTAATTTTGTTGGATTTATTTCCTTGCCTCTGCAAAATGTGCTTGGGCTTGGGACGATGATGACGATACTTATCCCTTTCGTTGCAAATGGGTTTTTGCCTCAAATCTCAATGATAAAATATGGATGTAGTTTTATAGTAGCAATTAACTCGCGTGTCATGCATATACTACTTCACTAATGCATGACCAAAAATAATGCATTTATTGCAAAATTTAATTCCAAAAGTAGTCCTTCATGTTATGCACGCTAAATGAGCGTGGAGTGGTGGCTTCAAAGGAGTGGGTTAGGTGCCTGCTTTTTGCAAACTAATCAAATTACGCCTCTCCTAAATCACCCAAAAATGCAATTAAATTCTATTTTTTTGATTATTTTCCTCTGAAATTGCAGCTGATGAGTTGAACACAAGCGGCGGCTCTGGCGAGGTGAGCAGCAACCAGGCGAGAACCAGCTCTGGAGAAAAGTGGGGCAGTGGTGGTGGTGGTGGTGGTGGGGTGAAGCACGGGAGAAAGAATGGGAACACCGAGGCTGTCGAAGAGCCGGGGAACATGTTGCGATTCGAAGGTATAATTTACGGATTTCCTGGCTCAGCCCCTGGCTCCCAGTTTGTTCTCCGCGCACATGTTCACGTTCAAAATAATATTGATGAAAACGGGGAGGCCGTCGTCGAGCAGTTTCGCGAGCCCCCATCAACAGATGCTGAGGAGCTGGGGAGCACGTTGAGTGTCGACAAGGAGAGGAGCCTATCTGGGAAAATTGTTCACCGGAAACAAAAGATTCGGAGCAGAGGTCCACTCAGCAGCTTTGACTCCTCCAGTGCGGACGTCAACGACGGCAAGATCCCCGTCATGAGAGAGTTTCCTGCGTATCATTATCGAAAGCGGAGAAGCATATTCTTTGAGCAGTTACCTAACCTAAGCGGCGGCGGCGGCAGCCGGACACCAGTACCACTCGTCGTCGTCGTCGTCCCAAACACGACGACGACTGGGAGCAGCAGCAACAGCAACCAGCAGGAAAACTCCACCACCGCGACGAACACAAAGAAGAAGACTAAAAGGAAGCAGCAGCAGCAGCAGCCCCTCTCATCTTTCACCAGTGATAATCCTGATGAGGGGAAGAAACTCGTTGGAATGGAAGAAAAGATTGGAGCAAGTGCCAAAAACAAGAAGGCATCCCATCCTCCCATCAAGAAGAACCGCCACACTAGATCTGTTGCCGCGACAAAGTTGGCCCATCTATCCATTCCGCCGCTCCGTCAGTTCAGTAACTGGGACAACTTTGTAGAAATTAGTAGTAGACCCGCCTCACTCAGAAATAACCGTCAGAGGAAAAGCAAACGAGGCACTTGGTTAAATTTGTTGTAGCAGCGTTAATAAACTCACCACACACACACACACACACACACACACAAACAACTCGTCTCTCCCTAGCTAAAAAAAAACATATACCTCCATTTTGTGAATGGCGAATGATGTAAAAAAATATGTTATAAATATATATATATACATATATATACTCTAAAACACTACTTAAAATACTATTTGTATGTTGTATGTAACCCAGTAACCCTTAAGAAATTGGAAAGCCAGCAGCAAAAAAGGATTTCTAATACAAAATATAATATGGTATAATGGGTACAAAAACAAAAGAGAAAAATTAAGGATAGGTGTGCAGCAGGCAGAGAGTGCGTGCAGCAGCAGTGTTCTTTCTTGTGAATGGTACGTTGGTTACCCATTTTTTGTGAAAGCATGAAAGAACCCAAGTTTAAAACAAGAAAAAATATGTCTATTTATTGAATGGTTTCTTCTTTTTTTCGATTTTGATATTATCATCAGTTAGTAGTCACATCATCATCATCACACAACTTTTTTCCATTCCCCTTACAAATTCATGCCACCACACAAGCACACAGAAATTAAGTGAAGAAGAGAGTCCAGCCAGAGATCGGCATGAAAGATACTATTATTATTATTATGAATGACCTCATTTGTGCTGAAGCATGTTCTAAAGAGCACTTACTCACCCTGTGTCGTCGTGTGTAATGTATGGTCATAGTGGAAAAATGTAAATACATTAAATCAAAAAAAAAGTAAGTACTTACTATAAATATCACCGCAGTATCAATCTTGATACAGAAAATCCATTATATATAAAATACATGCTCCTGGCCCCTATTATATATGACATATAAATGTATCAAGAGAAGAGAAAAAACTCTCCCCCCACCCATGTTACAGTCTATACCGTACTATATTACCCTATACAAACATATAGACTATAATATAATATATGTAATAATAATAAAGAAAGAAAGAACGGACGGGAAAGCTGTGTAGATAAGAAGACTTTCAATATTTGTCACACATATTTTAAACAAAAAAATAAAAAATTATTATGGGTAAAATGGTTTTTGAACAACAATAAACGGAGGTCAGGCGGAAGCAGGACTACACTACGACGATATATATTATTATAGCTTTAGCACGGTTGATCAGGCATAATAGGAGCGTAATATATAATGGGTATATTTTCTCTATCTATAATATATCTATTGGGTAAAGAAGAAACAAAAAAGAGTACTAACTTGTGGAATAAAAAGGGAAATTTATGTATCTAAATTGATGTATTATATATTACTACTACACATGGCGGAGGAGAGAGAGAGAAAGAGGAGAAAGGGGAAAGCGTCGGTCGAGCTATGCACCAGTACCGACCGACCCACTCAAAGCGACTAAGCGACTAAAAACTAAACTAAACTACTTACTCTCCTGCTCGCTCCTCCATCCTCCACAACACTGAAGAAAATGATAATGGCTTTTCCATTATTTCACACACAATAACAATAATTTCATTAGTTCGCGTACATTTAACAAAAAGAATACTTTCAGGTCAAAAAAAATGAAAATAAATAAATGAATGCGTGAAAAAGTGTATTACATATATGAATCAACATTTTTAGTTGAAGAGAAAGTGGAAAAATGGGAAAATAATAATAATATCTGTATATATCCATACTTTAAATCATCCGTTAAAAATACATAATAAATATATATAAATGTATAAATATATATATATATATTCTCTGTACAGACGAGTTGGTTGCATATAAACCGTGTCTATATAGGTACTACATAATATTATTATTATATGTACACGTTTTAGAGAGTGTGATGATGATGAAGAATAATAATACTTTTATGTCGCGTGTGAGTGTGCTAGTGAGGTTGGTTGGTTGGATAATATGGTTGTTGGTTATTGGTAAATTGGCTTTCAAAAATGTGGGTTTCAGAGCCCCCTAACTGATAACTGTAAATAAAGTGGTGTATGTTTAATATGGTTGGCGACGCGGTGGGGGTGGTCGTGGCGGTGGAGGTGGTGTGGTGTACAAAGAGCACAAAGAATAAGTAGTAGAGAGGATTTTGTTCCCTGTTCTCCTGTTCCCATTTTCCGTTGATTGTGTGCCGACGAGGAGACTTTAGTGAGTGTGTATATTGTAGAGAGATGTTTTGGCTATTTGCTAGCAGGTTTGTTATTCAAACTAAATCTGATTAGGTGGAACAACCCTAATGTAATTATGGTAATGGTATCCATGTGTAAAATGTAAATGGACCTGTGTGTCTTTTCCTATCCCTCCTCCTCCTCCTCCAACCTCCTCCTCTCCTCTTGCTCTTTTTTGAGAGGATTTTTGTTGGATTTTGAAAAAAATGTGAGCATTTTCTACCCTTTTTAATTTCATGCTTGCTATAACAACCGGAGCATCTACCCTACAAGTACACTTGCACCCTGGTGAACATAATGTAACATAATAATTATTTAAAAAATTATTAATCTCAAGTGTGTATTTTATGAGAAAAAGATATATGTATTCCAAACTGCTGTCAAATAAAGCTCGTTCATTTTTACCAATCCCTGTACGTACGTACATACACTCACCCAAAACCTCTTACTTACTTTCGTCTACGTTGTATCCCCAGCAGGAAATTAAATTCGGAATTAAAAAAGAGGAAGCAACTACTGAACTGATTTTCTCATAGTTACGGGTGGCCTTCTTCTTCTTCTTCTTTTCGGGTTAGCTATGGGGAAGCATGATGATGATGATGATGATGATATTTATGAGGTAGCAGAGCAGCCGAGTGAGACGGAGCAGAAGCTATTTATTTTGACTTTCTCTCTCTCTCTCTCTTCACACAAGTTTCCTTTCCATTCCAGCCAGAGAAGAGAAGAAGTACAGCATGTATGACGACGACAATCCCCCTTTGTCCACATCTTTACCAGCGAATATACAGAAGAAAGGACGAGAGAATTTAAATATGATGCGAGAAAATTTGCAGATCCAGCCAGATCATATTATTTCCTTTTTAAAGCAGTAGTAGTAGTTCGTTGCGTGTGAGCTGATATGCATATTTAATAGTTTTGTCTCCACTAAAACACCACCACCACCAACCAGCATAGCATAGCATTCGACTGCATTCGTCGACTATCGTTTTGCGTTTTGCTTTTGCTGGAGGAGAGTTTTTGGCTCATCTTGTCAGATTAGAAATGAAAGTAAGTAGGTATTATTATTAGAATACATTTATTTTATAATACCTTTTAGCTTCTACTCGTTTATTTGCAACTTTCTTCCGGTTATGATGATATTCTGCTGGCATCATATCATATTATCTCTCTTTGTGCAACCTACACACATCATTACAATTTATTATATTATTATGTTATATTGCAAGCATTATTATTGCCTTTTACCTTTTCCAGTTGGAAGAATTTGGAACACTTGGGACAAGTTTTTTTGTTTTTGTTTTTGTTTCTGTAGTAGAAATTAGTAGTAATAATAAACCATACGATATCATTTACACTTGACACGTTGATGAGAATAGGAGAGAATATCTGCGGTTGCTGCTACAAAGTGAACAAGTGAGTAATTAAGCAAATATAAAACCGGCTCAGTTTTGATCTGATATGAATGACGTACTCTCTCTCTCTACATTTCACACATTTCCCCCTTTGTTTCCCCCACCCCCTGCCGCAACCTACCTACCACACGGAATTTCTAAATTATTCGCCAAATCCAGGAAAACATGAAACATGCCGTCAGAAGACCTGTTCTCTCTCGAAACGAATTGTTTTGAAAATATTTTTTTTGTATGTACTGTAATGCCTGTGTAAACCAATTAATCATGCAACCAGCTCGTGACTGGCAATGTGTTTGAAATAAATGTGGGAATAGAAGAATAATATATATATATCTTGGGAAGAAAAAAAAACAATTTCCTCTCCAGAGTTGCCTACAGCTTGGCATCCATCCCTTCTACGCCAGAGCATGCACGTCGTGAGTTTATTTTTATTATTATTTTTTTTGTCATATTATTTGCGATCATCATGGCATTCACATTGGCATTCCATTTTGGGCGCCTCTAGACTAGCATAATATATACCCCCCCCCAAAAAACAAGTGAGATACGAATTTGGATTACATACATTCGCAGGGAAAGTGAGGGTAATTTTGTGGATTTCAGTACGTCAACATCAAAATCCTTTTCTATACTACTTTTGGTGTTTATGCTGCTGAGGAGTTTAGCAAGGCGGACCACGAAAAGAGAAAGCTCTTTCTGTGTATACTTATAATAATGTATATTGTTGCGTAACGCGCGGAGGAGTTGCATGCATGTTGTAGTATGGAATGGAATGGAACTCACTAATGCGTCGCCTTTTCCCTCTGGAGTGTCACGAATCTGGTGTCCTCGTCGCCGCTCTCCTCGTGTGTGCTTGAGTTGAGTTGAGTTGAGAGTATGGGCCTATCTCGTGGTTTGCATGCGTGCGTGCAGGGATATAAAGATTCATGAAAAAATTAATGAATCAGAATTTCATGATATGTGCGACCTGTCGGATAAACGGAGAGACTGGATTCATCGTCAGCCATCCTCCACACACGCTGTTATTTTAGCTGATACACAGTAAAAACGAGGAAAAGAGGCAAGTTTATGTCGCCATTGAGGTTGCTCTCTCTCTCTCTCTCTCTCGTTGAGTGTTTTTTCTTTCGGGATATGGATAGCGGGGGGACGTAGTAAACAGGAAGAACGAGCGGCCCATTTTTGTCTCTCTCTCTCTCTTTTCTAATATAGTGAAGCCCATATTATATACAATAAATAAACATATTACTGGGGTTGTCATAGGGAGGAATCTTCTTCATTTTCTCTGTGAATAACGAGGAGAAGACACTGGAGTAGGAAATGAAAAGTCAGCAAAGTCGTGGTTTACAGCCCCGTGAAAGTAATAACATTGTGTGTAAACCATGAATTTAGGTTCAGAGAGACTGGGCTAAACTGATATTTGAAGCGGCGCTCCTCCGGCTTGATAAATCCACCAGTTTAAAAAAAAATATGGATGTATGTTTGCATGTAGATTTGGAGGATGGAGGAGAAAAAAAAATACGACGGGAATGGAAAAAAAGAGTGCGTTGCCTTTTGCGTTGCGACGATTGCGATGCGGAGAGGAGGAGGAGGACTGCTTAGGAGAGTTGAGAACAGAACACAATGGCTCATTCTCAAAAGTGTTTTACTTTTTGTCGGAAATGTTTTAAAAACAAAGTCTGAGACAGAGGAGAAAAAAGGGACTGAGTGAGTGAGAGAGGAGTTTTGGCAAGAAGAGCTGGAGATAGGAGATTATTATATTGTACGCATTTGTTGAGAGGGAACGTTTTTCACGACGACGGGTTGTTACAGTCGAAACTCAATATAGAGGACAGACAGACAGACAACCATGCGTACAATATATGTAATTTTATACGTGTATATGCCTCTTATCTTCACAAATCCTAAACTGTTCAACATTCCACCGGATTTTTCTTTTGAACCCAATATAACAATATAATATGGACCCAGAACAGAGTTTTTTTGGTGGGCTACCACTATTCCGAGCCTTTAGCCTGTGGAGCAAGTCAAGTCGTCTGCTAGTCTCCAGCATATATGTGGGCTTACTTACGTACTCACATGCAATATTATTACAGTTTAAGCATACGTTATTATTTGAGCAGTGGAAACAAAGCGACTTTGCCAACAGTCATAAGTCTCCGACAGTCTGGAGAATCTCGAATCAGACAAACTTCGTGCATGCACCGCAGAAAGAAAGAAAGAAGGTAGCAGCCCTATCCCATCCCGCCTTATTTCGGCTTGTCACCCAGACTTTTGCAGACGGGAAAATATGTCCATTGTTGAATATTATTATGAACAAGTAGTATAAACATGGCAAGTTATTTTTCGTGAAGGAGGGGGAGACAGAAAAATGAAAAGAGAAACTATGACGATATAACTTTCTATTAAATCTTGAAAAATGCGTGCAGTAGTAGTTCGAGAAGCTCCTTCTCGGCATACTTTTAGAGCAGCCTCAGCCCATATGCAAAGGGATCCCTAAAGTCAGAGTAAGCGGATATGGACTCACTCGCTCCGGTTTTCATCCGTCCGCCGAAGGAACATATTATATATATTATATGCCTTGCTTGGTCGTCGTGATCCAAACATCGTTTTCATCCGTTTAACTTCATTTCCCACCCAGAACGTATATATATTTTCCTCGGTTGTGGATGCAAAGACAAGGAAGAGGATCCAATTTATTTGCATTTGCATGGAAACAATAGGAGGGGAGTGGGCCAAGTGATTTTTTTTCTCACTCGCTTCTTCTGTTCCATTGATTGGACAAATTTCCATAAATATTTCAACTAGAGAGGGAAGGAAGCCACCTCTGCCATGGAACATAGCCCACACCGCCATTGTGTAACATTCCCAACAAAACTACCTCGCCAACCACCCACCCTCAACTCAACCATGTCCCAAATAGAGTGTATTAAACTACACTTTGCCCCTGGCTCCCATAAATAGCTGCAGATGGAGTTTTCCCCCTCTTATAAATGCATTCTGCAACTAATATTCATGCATGCAAACTCAAACTACTCGCTCCTGATATTCTTCTACCCACTACTCACTACTACTAGACTAGTGATCCCAAAACTCCAAACAACTTCCAAATCTGGAAGTTGTGTGATCAAACTCGCTCGTGCTATCTGGACTTTCTTTAACCCTTAACACCATGAATCTCGTTGTTACCTCGGTCGGTCGTTTTTTTTTATTCTGGAACTTGTTCTCCAGTAAAACCACGCCGTATGCTTTTTTTAAAAATACATATGTACGTGGTAAAACACAAATCACTTTCCTTTTTCCCACAAACCAAATTGCAAATCACCTTGAGCATCCCAAAATTGGAAATCTGCAGAAAGAAATCTAAAAAAAAATGGCAAAAAAATATTTTTCAATCAGCAGAACTACTTGGAATTATTCAAAGGGATTCAGAGAGACTCACAGATCAGGAACTTCAATTCATCACTATTATACCTTGCATATGTAATACTACGGATCGTTAAACAACTCTTTACTTCAAACATATTATGCGTTTTCTTCTTGCCTTGTTGGCTGATCTATAAATAGTCTCTACTACATTACGACTAATCGCAACCACTCTGGTTGATAAATGGGAATAATTTACTCCATACTGAGCGGTCACCCGCAGGGACAAATATCTGGAAATGGAAAAGCATTCCATCTGGAAAAAGAGAGAGTGGAAGTGGAAGAAGCTCCACAAGTAGATAAAAGCAGCAGCAGCAGCCGCCGCTCCTATAGGCACCATATTTCTGAGAATTAGCAAGTGCCTTAACGTAGAGAGACCGGATATTGAATTGGCAGAGGTAATCTCCACCGACCGACGATAAATAGGTGGGTTGAGGACATCAAAACGCAAATAATATGTCCCCTTAAAGTTACGAGCTGAAAGCTAGGTTTTTTTCTTCGTGAGAGTGGAAGTGGAGTGGAGCGTAAGTGAGTATGGTTTTATAGGTACATACCTACATATAAGGTGGTGGACGTGAAATAAGACATTAATAGCATCTCGGAAATCTTCATCGATACACGCGGGTCCGTCGTGGAAATTGTGCCTGGTGGAACTCCCGAAGGAAAGATTTTTGTTGATATGGGCGTCGATATCACCACACAACTGGCGTCGTTATCATAAGAGCTGTGTGTGTGTGTGTGTGTGTGTGTGTGTGTGTGTGCGCCACCAACGCACTCCACCAAAGAAGACGGTTACGCTAATACTACTATAATAAAGTGTCACGAGGAGGCGAGGGGAAGAGTAAGAGTGTCACACAATCGAGTATCGAAAGGAAAGGTGCCGTTTGCATGATTTCGGCAAGCAAGCAACCACGTAGTAGCTCTCTCTCTCCTCCCTCCTCTCCGTTATGTTTATCTTTTTAGTGGGATGTATCTTGATACAGTTAAAATAATGCGAGAGTGATGAAGGAAATTTCACGATCACATTCGGAAATGACATTTCGCCCGATTTTATGAGGGTCATCATCGGAGATAGCCCTGAACGGAAGAGATATAAAACATAGAGAACGGCCAAGGACATACTGTAACGTTGGACTATTTTGAGTTCCTCTACAGACGAGCGTGCCAATAACGCCAACAATAATAACGAAGAAGAAGAACACTCAACAAAGAAGTCATTCTGAACTCGCATTCTGAACTTTTGCGCGTGCGTGTGACACGGTTGGTCCACACCTTAATTTTGCTTATGTGTTTAATTTACGTTTTTACGTATCATACACTCGTCGTGAGTTAATAAATAATTAGTTAAGCCAACTAGGACTATCGGGGACTGTGTCCATGTTAATGATACGTTTGAGTCGGGTGGACTTGTTCTAACTATATGACACCTTGATTGAGATTTACTCACACCTCACAAAAGCAAGTTAGTTACAAGGACGGAACTGATCGTGTGAGAGCCAAACCACACTGCACTGGAGTCACTCGACCTCACTTAATACTTAATTAAGGTCTGAAAATACCCACAAACAAGCTGAAGTTTCAAGCCGAATGGTTTATTGTGTTTTATGCCAACGCAAGGCCAAATGTAAAGGAAGGAGCCAGTCAGTCATTATAATTCAAATGCGTAAGTGATATGGTTGGCAAGGTACCATAGCTCCTATTATAACTATACTATCTAACTAAACTCGTTCATTCGGACATTTAAAGGAGAGAAAAGCGTTGTGAAAATTAAAATGAGGTATTATTACAGATTATATAGTCGTTGGGTGCTGGAAGATGGTGCGGTTAATTTACCAACATCACCATGCATGTCAAAAGTATTCCGCCCTGGGGCCACACAGCAGTGTCCCACTACCGTTCACGCACAACGCATGTACGTACGTATTCGACATCGCGTCCTTCCTCCCCCCCTCCACAGTTCCAGCTCATCAGTTCTCTGTTCCACTGAAAACGAACTCTTTGTTTCCAAAGGCATTGCTTTTTTGGCACATGGACCACACAAGAAACTACAACTGACTGAGCAATGTGAGACATGGTGGGAACGTCAAACGAGGTGCCGGCTCCCATATCTGCACAAATGCCACCAGCCAGCCAGCCATATGAGTAGCACCATACTACACCACTCACTCCAAAAGCTTTTTACTCCGTTCTGATTCTTTGCCATTTGGAGAGCTATTGTGATTGAGGTGCTGCTGCTGCTGCTGCTATGCTGGTCTGATTCCTCCCTTGTTCCTGCTCATCACCATTTTATTGCTGTAACAACAAAATAAGGTTTCAGTTTTAATTCCGCGATTCCTCTCCTTTTCTGGCTAATTTGCTGACTCTCAGCAGTGCGTGGAAACTACAGCTCAAGTGTCGGAGAGATGGCCGCCTCGTTGACCCCGGAAGAAATCTTTCCCATGGAGGTAACAACTGGGATTTGTGTACATTTAAAAAAAATAAAAATAAAGTAAAGAGTATCGGCAACCAGTCACCAGTCAGACCTGCTCTACGGCTGCTGATATAATTAAACGAATTCGAAAGTTGAAAGGGTGTCCAGTCAGTCGGGGTCGGGGAAGTCGGTTTAATAACTCTTTTTAATTATTATTCTCTCTGGTTAAACAGGTTTGGCAAATGATCTTTGACAAAGTGACCGATCCTCAAGACTGGCTTAATCTCTACCGGGCATCCCCATCCTTTCAAGGGACCATGGCAAAACAACGAAGTGTCGCCTTACTTCCTCAGGTAAATCCACCAACGCTCCACTAACTACTTAACTGATTGATCAACAACCACCAGAACGAGTCTTCTTGACTTCATGTCTTAAGTGAAACAAAAATGAAATTGTAAGTTAAGTATTGTTGATTTTTCCTTTACCTTCACAGGTACTTTCGCTCCTGCTAAGTCGTCTGGATCTCAATGAGATTGAGAACCCCGTGGGAGGAATACTTGGACTCCGTCTTGTCTCAAGGAAATGGAGGGACGCTGTCGACAAGGAGCTGGAGTCCGCTCATCGCGATGACACTCATCCGCTGACATTTAGCTGTGGACTAGACTTCAAGTATAGGGTTGGCCAAATACTCTTATTTCGTAAATAAAAAAAAATTGTAAATAAAAATAGGTAGGCATTGCTAAAAAAAATAGGTTTATTTGTTAATGCTACCTCTCCGTATCAAAGTTAACTAAAAAAAATTTTTTTTAAATACTATTTATAAATAGGTTTGTAAATATAAATAATCAAGCATGGTTTTTTTTCAGAATTTTAATGGTTTTGAAATGATCAGTTAGTAGTTAGTTAGTCGAGTCGGGTTGAAATTGAAAATCATTTCTGAATAATAAATATTAGATAGAGTTTTTTATTACTGTTGTGGTGGTGACGAAGGTGAGCAGGTTTTGGAACATACCCTGACAATTAGTAATTTTTAGTCATTGTTTCTTTTTACATATCATTGATTAGAAATAAAAATGTGCGAATAGAACCGGTGAATAAAAACTAATACATTTCCATGCCGCATGTTTTATTTATTTTCATAGTTATTTTAATTATTAGATCATTAATAATATATTTATGCTTATTATATTTGCCATGGTAACTGAGAGTGTAGTAATGCTACATATGTATTTGTGTAATGTGACTACAGTTAGCATAGTTCTGGTGTGACATAAACTGACAATTTAGATCATTTTAAAAGTAGCAGCGTCGACACAATTGTAATTCCAAGAAGTGCTTCCTTAAACCTATAAGATAACACATAAGTAGTTAGTAGGTAAAATGCCAATTTAGTTTCAACTCTTGGGTAGTATGGAACCCGGTATGGAAAAGTAGGAAATTTTGTTCTGTGGCCTTCAAATTCACGAAAAGAAACTGCAAATTTCCGCAATCCCATATGCATTCTGTGTATTTTAAATATTAAAAATGGATTCTCATTCTCATTGTCAGACACGCACATCCACTGAACGTCAAGCGGGGAACATTGAGATACGTTTGGAGTCTCCTCAGAAGAGTCTCTCTCTCTCTCTCTCTCTTCCTCGGTGGAAACGGAAGGCTCCCCAGCACCCAATGTAGTAGCCTTTCCACCATCACCACCACCACCATACGTGTATAGGCTCTTATGGTAATCGACCTGGTGGCAATGATGATGGCGTGTGGTTTTTTTGGTGAGCTAAAACATTCTCTTCTAGAGATATTATGCAGCATTACAACAGGCAGGGAGACCCACAGAATAGCGCTCTACTGACTGCTCCCAGTCAGTCATTCCGGCAGAGAGACGACATAGCCGAGTTTTACGTGTGTCTGGAAAGCCATGGTAGGCTTGTCAAAACTAGTAGAGTACGGGGACGGAACCCGGAAGGGCCGTAAATTCTTTAAGGGCTTATTGCTGATCTGACTGTTATGAGTCCATACGGACTTTGTGCAAGAGAGAAGTGATGTCCCACACGCCAATGGTTTTTCCGAGGTAATGGATAGGAATCTCGGTGGCTCCACAACTCTCACGTAACGTAACACACACAATCTACATCTCTTCAGAGGAGTGTGAGTGAGCGACACGGAAACCAAGAAGTCACCTTGGGATTTCCTCTGGTGGGCTTTTGAAACCCATCTAAAATCTATTCCTTCAATAATAGTAGGCACTGCACTGTATGGCTCGCTCTTCCCCTCTCAAACCCCAACTTTTGTGCAGCCAGCAGCAGCAGCCCCGACATTCTCCTCCTCAGATCAGTTTCGCTGATTTTGTGTGAAACTGAAAACTGTGGGTGGGCTGGAGGAACTGGGCGGAGGAGGAATAATGCGTGTGTAGTTTCGTATCGTTTCTGTGTGATGGTCCCTTCTCCCTCTGTCCGTCTGCGTATTTTCCTTAATCACACAATATCACAGCGAGCGTGATTTGTTGTGGGGAACGCAACATAGTTTAGTTATGGAGGAAAACAAGTGGGAGATTGGGGGGATTGAGGAGTCTTTGGATTTTGGATGATCTACAGACCAGCGAACTGAATACTCAGGATGATGAGTAACTAGTATTTCCCTGAGCGAGAAATACTTAATTCAAGAAGACATAATGTGTAATTATATGAGCAGATAAGGAATTCCGAGGATTATTCAGGTTTCTCACAACCACACAGACGCGGGGAGTTACTTAAGGCAGTTAAGGAAGTACATAAACCCTCTGGCTGCATTGTAACTTGTAATTCATATCAGCTATTAAGCTCCCGATTGCAAACATTTTGAGTCATATTGTTTTGTTCACTTAGGCAATAGCACCAAGTCATTCATTTCCACACGTCTTTCATTTATCCAGCTCCGAATAATTTACTGAATCCTCCAGTGCTTTCAGGAACCGCAGGCCAGGGTACGTAGATTATTTGTGAAAATGGCATACGAGAACATACATTCGGAAATGGGGATAGCGTGATTGGAAAAATGCGCTCTACTCACGCTATCCGCACCCGCACAGCTACAAACTAATTGATCAATTCATATCCATAATCCCACCATCGCATCAAATGAGACTGCTATAATAATTAATTCCAAAGTTATTGTCACGATAGCCCCGAACTGATCCATTCATTCGGATCCAACAGCCAACTGCCACGACACCCCTTCAAAGATAATATCATTTTGTTTCCTTCAGTGTGGCTTCAAATCTTCAACTTGACTCTCTCTTCCACCTAGTGAGACCGAATGTGCTTGGGTTGCCCTTCTCAAGTCTAAAAAACTCTTCCACTTCCACCGTTACTTTTTACAAGTAGTCGTGGAGCCGGGAGGGGACGCAAGTTGGCATGTAGCCGAAATCCCGAGACTTTCCTCCCACATCCCCTGTTCCACAAAGTCATTTCGAGACTTGTGCATTTAATTCCATGTTCCAGCATCCACTTGCTTTATATTATACTTTATTCATAGCGTGTAGGAGGAACGCGTGGATGGAGGACCAGTGGCTCTACAAGATCTTTATATATGTATGCCCTTCCAGAAACTTTTTGTTTCTTGGTATCCACTGGCCTCCGGTTTTTTTTCTCTCCAGAATTCTTTGAAGATTCCAACAAAAGCGACGACTGACTTTTTTTGGTTTGTCGTTTGAATAGTATAATATTTCATATCTGACTGAATATCATTATTAGTGATGTACGTCAGCATAATTTATTTTTTTCAAAGAGTGTCTCTTTCCGGACTGGCCTCCACAAAAACGCAAGGTCTAGCAAGCAATTGCATATTATAAAAGACCTCATTAACGATGCATTCAGAACGGTGGCGGTTACGTCACCCAAACTTAATAACTTAATATTAGAGAACAAATGCTCATATTTGCTTCCAGCATTCGGAGAAGACAGAGATTGAAAGCGTATATATAAAAAAAATTCTGAAAGCTAATGCAAAATGTGCTCAATTGTCATCAATTAGCACGTACACAAGGCAAACAAACTAGCAAGCATGAAAGTGAACGTGTCCTTGAGTTAATTAAAGGTGGGCCGAAATTCAATCCGCGCCGGAGTTATTTATCTGACGACGACAACTTCGCCTTGTGGACCTTTGATCTCTGCTGTTTAATACAAAAAATAAGCAGTCCAATCCTCCAAAGGATAATTACAAATGTCAGCAAAAGAAGAAGAGCAAACGAGGAGGGTGTGTAATGGTTAAATGACTTCATCAGTAGTTTTTTTATTCCTTGTCTTGGGTATATATATAGTGCGGAGGAAGAAGAATAATTCCACGGAGCCATAATTCCATAATTCAATCGCATCCTCCAACGACTTTACTCCTTTTCCATAATCAAAATTCAAACTAGTAATAATTTTGGCAAAAAAGGAGTTGTTCGGAGTGTGCATCAGTGAGTGTGCAAAGTTCACAAAATGTCTATCAAATTCCTCCCACTCGCGCTCATCCCCTTGTTTCTCATGAGCACCTTCATCCTGAGCACGGTAAGAAGAAACCTTTGGTTTTTGAAAGAAAGTCTACAAAAAACAGAAAAATTATATAATATTAAGTAAGACAGCATGCCTGCATGGATGCATTCCCGATTCCCGTTTTTTTTGTAGAACTGCCTCCTCAGCACTGGATTCGAAAAGTTCAAGTGTCAACAGGGCTACTCAGGCTCACTTCTGCCAGAAGTGATGGACGCAACTTCGGTTTGTGAAAACAAGAAGGATATCCCGGTACAAACAAGCATAATATATAATTGCCATTCAAGGCCTATTAGAAACAAAGGGAATGAGCAGGGGTTGTTTCCTGGATTTTCCTAATTTGCGAACCCGCATTGTCATCATCATCATCATGAATGAGACTGCTCTGCTCATTGTGATTATTATTTCAGGAATGCTTCATGTCGTGTGTCGCGAAACGAATGGGAGTGCTCGAACAAAACAAGTTTAATGCCCAACAAATGACTGCCCTCCTCATCCGTCAACTGAGTGGGGAAAAGGGGGAGATGAATGTTGTCAGGATTGCGATGGGGTTTAATGCGTGTACACGACAATGTAAGAAAGAACTTATTTTTAGACTCGCCTGTCGCCTTTTAGCTTATTTTATTCGCCGTAACTTGGCAAATGGGATGACTCTGAGGGAAATCCTAAACCTTATCAATTGCTGATCCTATTATTATTATTATTATTATTGTTTCAGTTAATGATACCATATCGTTGCCATGTGGCCAACAGCAAGGGCTGTGGAACTGCTTTGATCGTGTACTTGTAAGTACCTATAATATATATAAGTATATATATCACACATCAACTCGTGAAATATGAATGACACGATGATACTTATTTGTTATGAACTTGTGTCGTCGTGTCAAGGAGAAGTCATAAATTGTTTGCTGACCGTCGTGTCCGTGTGTGTATATAATGTGCATGTGTGTGTCATTGCCTTTTCAGGACTGTAACGCGTCACGTTGATTGCTCCGAGTAGCAGCACTGACTGAGGGGAAGATGAGGAATCTACCTTTCACCTGCCTCCATCCATCCCCACACGTCTCCTCCAAAATCTGATGCTTTTGTTTTTCACCCTTTCTTTCATTCCAGCAAAACATCTCAATTGTCCTAATGGATTCATCAAGATACTAGAAGAAAAGGGATATTATGAATCAAAATAATAATAATATTTTCTATTTTCTCCTTTTATTATTACTTCTTTCACTCTGCCCCCTCTGCTGCACAGGTTCCTAAAAAAACGGAAACATATGGTGTACGTTTCATAACATATTATATAGCTCATATTGCATCCAACTGTTCCAACTGCCATTCCATCCATTTTTGTTTCACTCGTTGATGTGTACCATTCACAATATTGTTTTTATTATTTACGTATAGATAAAGTTACAATTTACTCGGCAATTTACTCGAATCGACAAAATACTTTGCTTGTATAAGGAGGGGTCGCCAAATTTGCCAAGAAATACGGCTTCTCTGAAAACAACAGCTTTTCCTTATTAAAAAGTACGTCACGTAACATTTCGCAGTTATTCCACTTCTTTTAATGTTGGCTGGCTGGCATAGGCGAAAGTTGTCCGCAAATGTTCTACATGGTCATTTTTAATTAGCATTTCATTGCTAGGTAGTTTGCAATTACAAGCGTACAAAACAATGGGATTGGAGTAGAAACTTCCGCTCTGAACCTAAATTAACTGGAAATAGCCGACTCAAACTTTCACTACTATAGGCAGGTGCCGAGGAGAAAACACTAAAATCATAGAATCAAAGCAGTTGATGTTGTTGTTCCCCGTGAAAAATAATTCTCTACCTGACTAATTGTGAGCGTTAAGTTATTGGTTATTATTATGTATGTATGTATTGATTTCGTGAAGGACGTCTATGATGAGTGAGAAATAGTTTGTATTAACTTTTTCTCATTTATATTCACGCGTTTCTTTTCCTAGCTTTAATTCAAGTGGTCCATTTTCATGAGTTTCATTTTGATCGAAACAAACTTTTTCGTAATTTTATGAAAGGATGTAGTTTGTTGTAATTACACATCATCTCGCTCATTTTATCAATAAAGTCAAGATTGGTCAAACAAGTTTGTTTTTGCTGTAGCGTGTAGTCATGAAATATTTCGTAATATTTTCCTATAAAACTCCTCATTACTTACTTTACTTACCCCACAGGTGTTGCATATCTTATCTTTCAACTTTCAACATGTCCCATTCCTGACGAAATAACCAGGAGAAAAACGGATATTTTTTCTTTTGCGAATAACCTGTCTCTTTTCAGAGAGCTTTGATTGTGACTTGGCCATGAACTCGTGCAATTTTATTAACTTTATGTTGGGCTTCCTCGACTTAAGGGATTAATCAGTTTTTGAACCAATCAGTTTTTTCTGGGTTGACGAATAAGTATATGTTCGTTGAGAAATGAGAGTTCACAAGCTTTCAACAATGTGGATGGGACTAAGTGGAAAACACAAATTTCATTTTAATCTTTCACAAAAGACATAAGGCTAAAGCTAAACCGATCGAGCCTCCAACGTAGGACGACTCGTATTTACAGAACTTCAATGAATAAAATCCAATTAGACCTTAAAGACATGATATAAAAGTGTGATTATTTATATATAAATAAATAATATGATTAAAAGTATTCCTTATTCCTTTTCAAGTCCATGTTTTCCTGTTTCCAATTGATCATTTGGACACTGACTGATTTATTTTTTAATTGACACGACATTTCATCAGATTAGATTAGATAAATTTGTGCACCGCTACGAACGAGCAAAGAAACGCATTTACTAATTGTAAATGTAAGCTAACATCAAGAGCATATTATCACAAACAAGTCAACATCACCTATTTAGTATTTATTATTATGCATGTCTTTCTTTTATGTAATGAATTAGACAAATTGTTGTCGGCTTCCAGAGTCAAGTCGACCTCCGCGGAAGGAAGGTGAGATGTTCCTGGTGACGCATGAATGACCACGACGCGCGACGCCCTATACACTATGGACTCTCTGATAGACAATTTGTTTGCTGCCTTGAATTTCCATACATTTCCTAATGGACTGGCTATTTCATCATATATCATGTTGCTTCACCCACCGCACCTATTGACCACATTGAATCGGTAAACCAGACACCATCATCATCGAGGTACTTTACATCCATTTCCTGCTGCTGTCGACCCTAATTTGTGGCAAATCTCTAGCAGCAGAGGCGATTCCGACTTTTGCTTTTGTTCGGCTCTATAATTCCGTGGCAGTATTGCTTCCCAGTTCTGCTTTTCCTAGCAACTCCAATCGTACTTTACTTGTACTCCAACCGTCATGATGAGCATTTGAGGCATTAGCAATTCTCTCGAAATAGGAAAAACGCAGAAATGAGGGAGATCCCAAAATTAACCAGCTTTTAAATAGATAGGATCATCCATCTGGGAAAAAATATTTATCCGGGAAAAGTCGGACTTGTCGGACGGAACTGTACCTAAAGCCGATTTTCTAATGAGCATAATATTATTTGTATGAGTGATTGTGAGAGTACTCTCGAGCGAGGTTATTGCAACCAGCAGCAGCAAAGCAAGGTTCAAGGTTATCCATCCATACCCATATAATACTTAATGCTATACGCTTCACTAAATATGACCTAGAATTGCCACCTGCGACTCTGATGTGATGAGGAAACACATTATTTACCATTACTGCCACTCCAATTTCAGAGATGGGTTGAGTGAGACAGACCGGTCGAGAGAAAAGCCAGATCTCTTACTTATTTCAACCACCCAATCTGAATTTTGTATTCGCTTTCCGCCTCCTCCTCATGTCCGAGGAAACACTGATCAATGGATCGCTAAGCAATAAAACGACATTCCGTAAACTAGTCTGTACCATAGATTAAGTCTAAATGTCTGCAAGGCTACTGAAAGTCCCCTGTTTGAAATCCTCAAGGCTATGTGTTAAAAATAGATACGGCCAGCCAAACATTTCAGCGGCAGCCAATTCCTCTGGAAATCCTGAGAAATGACGTATTTCCGCAGCTCTGATGGTGGTGGACTTGCATTTTTGCTTTCCTTTAGAATCAACAGGCACAGACTCGGATTCGACACATGTTTTTCCCATTGCTGCACTGGAATACATATCAGCCATAGTAACTACCGATTCTGCACGTTTCTTAAACACCTTGTTGTAAAAAAGGACAAATGCAATTGAGCAAATGGCTACATATTACTCATTTCCACAATCTAAATCTATCTGATTGCATTTAATGACCTAAAATATCAGCCATTATTCCAACATTTATGTTTGACACAATTTTACAATCTCGAAACTTATAGATACGGGATTCAATATAGCTCAAATTAGGATTACTGATGACTGCATGATGCTACAAGAAAATATATTCTTCAATGCAACAAGTTTGTAATTTGAGACTAATGAAGTCATTCATAATGTCCTCTGAGTAAAAATTCCTTATGAGCAGGACTCTTTTACTGACAAGGAATCAAGTTATTAAATTATGTATAGTTAATTAGGGAATCGTGTAACAGAGCGCAGAGTACTAACAAAGATTCCATTCGCAAAACATAATTCTTTCACAACAAATTTCTCCCATTATAATAATGTCGCACGTCGTATATTTGATTTCACTCATTGAAGAGGAAGAGTGTAGCCGTCCTGCCAGCAGGCGTCCAACACGCCTCTTTTCTAGATAACAAAGTAGTTTGGCCAAAGGTTTTTTTCATTCCTACCGGCTTGTATTACGCACCTGTGTTGATCCTACTGTAATTATGATATCTATTACTGCCATAACAACGATTAACGATTCCCTTTCCCTCCAGCAATGCCAGTTATAATTAATTGTTTTTAATATACTCACCCATCAAATGAACATGACAGGAGCATTATAAATTCAGATCAAAACAGGGCCAAGAAGCAGAGGCACAATGTTTTCTTCCGAAAATGGTCAATTAGCCGCCGCCATTGAGTTGAGGGCATATCTTTCTGGGATAGTCTGGGAGAAAGCATTACGCTTGTTTTCCATAATATTCCATACGTCCTTGTAAAAACCCCAAACATGAGCCGTACGTCATGATAGAGAGCAGAGATGAGACAGGGATACACTACTGCCGCTCTATATTATCCCTCATATCGATAGTCGTCGTAGGTATGGAATGCATCAAGTGTTTTTTTAAGTCCAACGCCGAGATCTCTATGTGAGTTGGAAGTTGGTAATGATGATAAAACACTTTCTCCAGCTTTGGCTTGCTTACTGCTTACTTACTTAGAGCGAGCGAGCGGAGGAAAAGTTGAGCGCAACCAGAGCTCACCCTTCACAATTCACCTGGTAGTGCTGGAGTGAACACCACCACCACCACCACCGTCTTGGTCTATTAAATTTCCGGTTTATACGCCAAGTTGTTGAGCACACATGGTAGTCTAGCTGTCTCTGTCACATAGTCAACCAACCAACACCACCTTTTCTTCTGCCTAAAAAAATTGAGCCTGCAACAGGGATTGTCTTGTCGGTGTCGGAGACAAGCTGTAGTATATAATATAATAATATATATCCCCGTGTGAAGGTTTTTTCTCTCTTCTTGCCTCTCATTTTCCCATTTAGACATTTCTCCAGTTTCCAGCCGATTTTTAGAAGAAGCAGTCTCCTCGTTCCTATTCATCATCATACATATTATTATATTATTTTTTCCAATTCCGGTCTGATTTTTTTCTTCCATTTTTGCATCTAGAGGGTGCTCTATATAAACCGTTTTTGAGTGTTTCCTGTCGGCTCAAGTAGTTACACGGGAAACCATATACATATGCCGAACAAGTGTTTCCACATAAAATAGGGGTTTTGTTGTGGTTGGACAAAGTTTTGGGGCGTCAGTTTCAGGAGACGCCGTAGCCCACTCGGCTTCAAAAGAAGTAGGTCCTAAGTGAAATTGGAGGTGATGATGATGTAGGTAATGTAGGTTCTTACACTTATTCACTACATCATCATATCATCCGACGAGATATATTGGTACTACTCTTACTTGAATTCGGGGAAATAAAGAAATAACAACTGAAAATAACACTTAAGTATTAAATCCTTCTCACTTTTTTTATTATCCCTCTTATTAGAGTTTTGTTGGCCCGGCTAAATGAGCTTATCTCGTGAGAGTTAGTTGGTCAGTCTTTGGGGAAATACAAACAGAGAGGTATACGTAGATAGGCAGAGCGAAATTACGTGCCGTTGTCGTCATTCTCATGTATTCATTACAACAACAACCACACAACTAACTGAAGTCCAGTTTGAGCCGTAATAATAATAATGGTCATCATATCTGAAACCTGAGAAAGTCAAGTCATACCTGAACTACTTGTACACGCTCACTCACTCACCTTTTACCGCAAAACCATAATATATTATATAGCGGAGCTATTTGTGATGTTACGACGACCTGCTCCAAAGGAATATCAAAAGCGAGACTTGTACCCATCATCATCACTTGATATATTATAAAGTTTCCTGAGGGAGCGCAAGGACAGACAGCGTGTTTCACCAAAGGGGCCTGGTAAGTAAGCACAAGAATTACTACTTTTATTCATATGTAGTTGTACCTGCACCCTGGAGCGGAGTATTACTTGACTCGGAAAGTTAGCTAGAAAAATGGATAGTACCTACATGTTTCATTCTTAATATAATCTATTCTGACTGACTGTGAGTAGACATATATATATAAAAGTTCATTTCATGCAATACGATTCTCGGCCTATTCCTAAAAGCGAAAAAAAACATTTGTTATAATTAGATGAATTCCCTTAACTGCGCTAATGGCATGTTTTCATTTGAAAAAAAAACGAGTAGAATTATGAATTGGAATTGTTTAAGTCCTCCTACGGGCACACGGGTGGGAGTGGGAAGTCAAGTAGAATGCAGCAGGTTATACAGGCTGCATAATATTGCCAGCCAACACGCTCATCCGTTTCGTGATAATACCTATACGTAAAATCATGCAAAACTCACAGGTTTCAAACAATGACATTGCTTTTCAGAGATTATGTCATGCAAGGTCAATGAAAGCATATCACAGCAGGTTCGTGAAAAGAATTACGTTTGGACTTTCGACCTTATTGTAATAATTTTGAGCTAAAAGACTCTATAGTCAACCTACTGATGATATGATAGAGCGGGGGTGTATTCGATTAGCACATATTTATTATGTCCCAAATTATTCAACACGTAAGCTGTTGATCATCTCAACCATACAAAATAATGTTAATTACCTACCTACCTTGAAAAGTCAAAGCAAAGCAGGTGGAATGAGGCACGACGGGAGTATATTTGTTTTACATACCTTTAGCCTCCTATTCTAGAATATTATGGTGTATATACTGGTACAGATTCTGAATGGAAACGATAAAGTTGCAAGTCTACATTTTTATGTGGGGGGGGGAGATTTTTATTTTTTTAAAGACTTATTAGTTTAGACGGGTCGTAAGTAGCTGGCTTTGTTCCACCCGCCCGAGAAAACCAACTTTTACGAAGAAAAGCAAATACTATTTTAGGAAGGGAAAGTAAACTTGCGGTTGCTTTGCTATAAAGCATCATCAAAAAGGATTAGATTAGCTATTAGAATATTCAACAAGAAGCCGAGGTTACTTGTCTTGGAAAGGAAAATGGGCGTATTATTTGTCGTGCTAACGTCCAATTAAGCTTTAAAAGTTTGCAAATAGAACAAAACGCACACGACTACAACCACCCAACTTTGTATTTACCAAGTTGCTATTTACTGCATACCATGCCGCGTGCGTACACATTAAACAAAACCAAGGGCTCATATGTATGTAATAATATTATGCTAAAGCCCATTCCTAGGAACACTTCACAAGGGTTTAGACCACAACGGATAAAACAGGGATGGGACTCAACTGCTGCCCCGTTTTTTCTGCATAAGTTGAAACGGCGACTTTTACAATTTGCCCAACAAACTACACGCATAGTCCTCTTTGCATACCACTTTAATTCTGCTTCAAGTTTCAACATCCATTTGTCCACTAGTTTTTGTACATTACGTAAAATAAACTAGAGTTTCCCTGCTGACTTTGCGAAACGACGCGCGCGCCTTGGTAAGAAGAATGTCGCTAAAATAGCAGTCGACATTTCAAGTGTGTAACTTGCAATACAACGTGCTGTTCTAGTTCTAGGTCGAAATGAATTACTTGTACAACAACTGGTGGTGATCTTGGAGCCTGCATTTAGAAATCAATATCTTCGGGGTTAGGCTAGAAAACACATTTTTAGCCCCCGAGATTTGTATGAGCACGTGGTCCATCCATATTCCCTGCCTGAATAGTAGTTTCGGATCAAGGAGAAGCATGTTTCTATTTTTAATTTAAATCATGTCGGAGCACAATGTCATTTAAAGCTAATGAATAATTTGTTTTCACATCATCATCATCGGAAGGGTGTAGTACAACTTTGTAATAATTCCATCAGCCGACTAATATACGTTATGAATGAGGGTTCTTCTAGGTTCCAGAGAAACATAAAAATCATTAGCTATCAACAACACATAATAATACACTATGGCTGTAACTTCTTGGTACATATTGGTATTCTTCAAAAATAAACCGTCTACTTTCTATGGGAAAAGAACATGCATGAACCCAATTCCAACCATTATTATTACCTGCATTATACTAATTGTAAGTATTTTTAACCTCATCCGCTGATTTTTTACGTTCGCCGGACCGTCAATAATATATAGTGGTTAGGGGGATATTATATATAGGTAATAGGTAGATTATATTTGTGGCAGTTTTGGGCTTGTGTGTGCATCCAATCCTCCAAAGTGCTTAATCCCGTTGCAAAGGAGTTGGCAGGCGGAGAGGGAGGGGAAGAAGGAAGGGTACGTACACGCTGCTGCGGTTTCTTCCGCTATATAACAATGTGACAGTTTACGAAGCTTCCAACCAACCAACCTCCATCATCCCATCAACAACCACCCACTTGATAAAAACCTTAGCGCTAACCTCATAAATATATTCTCGTAGAGCATGAATGAGGCGAGGCTGCTGCTGCTGCTGGTGACATTATGATTTTAGATTAATTCGCATGACAAGTCCTTCAGGGAATTCCTACGTAAGTCAACTACATCGGGGAGTAATCTGATCCTTCTATTCACGTCAGTAGACAGTGCCAGAGGCACACGGTCTCGGCAGCAGCAGCCGAAGAAGAAGAAGACGAAATACAAATACAGGGCATGATGATGATGCGCCAGCGAGTGGCTCTCCTTTCTCCTTACCTATAAATTTCCTCTTCTCTTTTCTCCTCAACTAATTCTTGTGGAGGGATAATCAGGATTACAGATTTACAAAATACTGTTACAGGTAGTTAGTTAGTAAAATCCTCCGACCTTGAGTTTCTCTCTCTCTCTCTTTCAGTTTCCCCCGCTGACTATGAACATCAATCAAGATTCAAAGAATTTGTTACTGTACAAAACACTGTTGTTGATGAAGCAAATTATTCAACATTATGTTTCTTTGACGTTTTCAAAAGAGCTACTGCCAGGCGACGCAATTAGCTCAATCCCTCATTTCCGGAAACTGCTGAAAATGAAATCAAAGGGCAAGTATGTAAAAAGGAAAGCTGTTTCCTTTTTAGCTAAAAGCAGCGTTTGCGTTTCTCCGTATGGCTCCGTGTTATCCCTCCTCCTCCTCCTCCTCCGGTTATGTATTTATTCCACTTGGCAGCACCCTCTTTTTAGCTAGTGCATCTCATACATCATTGCTATTCCCCGAAATATTTTCCTGTTTTCTTTAGTGATGTGGACGTGTATGCGTGTGCACGAACGAAGCACGCTGCTCCTCTCTGTGTCCCACGCATTTCTCCAGTTTGCTTTTAAAATGAAAATAATGTCTTGATTAAATCACCTGCTCAACATCACATCATTCATCATTAGGAGTGAAGCCCACTCAAAGTGGAGTCACACCGGAGCCTTGCGTTGCGTCTATACATATAGTAGTCCTCCTGGTTGTCAAATCCTCTCTCTCCCTGCTTGTCAAAAGCCCAGAGCAATTTGGTTTTTTAAAAGTCGTAATTGGAGGGTCAGCTCCATAAATTCGTTAGAAAGGGGTTGGGAAAGGAATGGGAGAGCCCCACTTGGAGAAAATCAATTTTCCGTTGGGCTTAGAAGTTGGAGGACGCTTTTGAAGGAAAAGAGTAATGCAAATTCCGTGGAGGAGCAGTCCGCGATGCAAATAATTTTTGTATGGCATTCGGTATTCATACGTAGGAAAGGTAGGCTGATGTGGAAGGAAAGTTGCGTTTCCTACCCCGGTTCCCTCAACTCAACCACCTACTTATTTTCGCATGAAATTTAAAGATTGCAGCGTCGTATCGTATTGTGTGGCAGTGCGGATGTCCTTGTGGATGCATGGAGATAGGGAAGCGTCGGAAAGTTGGTAAGGCATAACTTTTCCAAAAATAGACAGTCCATCTCTCCCGCTCGTGGCAGTTGCCTCATAAAAGAGGAGAGCGAAGGCACTTTTTCTTTTTGAGGAAGTGTATCTCGAGGGGAACATTTAGAGGAAGATCTATCACCGGAAATAAAAGGAGGATGCCAAGCATTGTGGACTCAACTGTCGACCACAATCACGCCATTTCACGGGAAATGATTAATCATAAAAAACTTGCTCTCATCTTGGAGTTGGGGTGGAGGAGGGGAAGCCACAATAAGATAAAATTGAATACATGGTTATTCAGTCAGTTACTCTCACAATTTCATGGCGAATTGATCAAACAATTACCTCACTGACAATGAGTTGGGAATTGTGGACTATAACGTACGTAAGTAAGGCGAGCTTCATTCAGCAGCCACCAAAGTGAATTGTGTAACTCCAAAGTTTTGGAGGAGTAATACTTCTATCCGCTCTGAACTGATTGTGAGAGGAGAAAACTGTAATTTAGCAAACCATACTCCATCCACCACAACGAGACCCAAGACCCATAATAGTAGCACGGTTGATGAGATGATCTGGTACAAATTATTTAGTACAGCGGGAAAGTCTTCCGTATTCGTCACAAGGTAACCATGGGGAAGGAGGATCCATACAACATCTCATTATAAATACTTATGATATATTTTGATTCTGACAGACCGTTTGTCTGATACACGTCAGCCATTTATATATATAATCATTCCCATTTGTATCCGTTTTGGAATTGCCTTGAGTTGGAACCTCCTCCTTTGTAGGACACGGTATAATACTGAATGAATGTCTTCATCAATTTGTAAATTGGGTATTAAACGTATTTGCAACAATACCTTGTCATTCATTATTGTCCATTGTTGGATAATACTATGCTGATGGCCATATGGGAGTCGCGGAACGGAAAATGGGCTGTCGAGCAGCTCACGTGTCGTAAGCTCAACCGAGCTGCTCTCCTTCTCAGACGTCTCCTTTCTCTCTCTGTTTCCGCACAAGTCGTATCAGTTTCCAGTTGCTTGGAAGGAAATCGAATAGCGGAGCCTCCGCATTTTTCTTTCTTGCAAGATTATATTCAAAAAAAAGTACAATAATTCAAATAATATATTTTTCTGAGGAGTCCGCATCCCAATTTAAGTGGCCCATCAACTCTCCACTCTACATAGGTATATCCGTCAATGATAATAATATGATAAGACGACGGGGAAAGCGCAATAATCAATAATAATGTGGCGGAGGAGGCAACGCCAAATTCACTTATAGAATAAACTTACTTATTTTATAGGAAAAACACGAAGTGTATATAATGGAGAATAGAAACCCGTCTAATATGCTTTGGAGACGAGAAAAAAAGCTGACGCTGAGTACCTATTCCATACATTTTTCGCCGCAATTAAGCCCAATTTAACATGACAGAAAAGTTGTACTGACACACTCAATTACAGAGAGGCTCGGTCTGCGAGGACCTCTCTGTCTGAAATGGCCATAATAATAATAATCAGTGACGCAGAGAATGTAAACTGTGGGAAAGCAATATTATACTTATATATATATATATATATATAATATCGTTGAAATTGGACCAGCTGCATTGCATTCATTCTCACTCATCCTCCTCCTCGCCTCCTCATTATAAGCAATATTCCCCTATAATTAAGGTTCTAATAGTGGAGAGCAGACTCATCAGGTTGCAATTTCCGTTTCTTGATTTCGTGTATTAACGCCACCATCCATCCTCTCATGGTCCATGGAAATGATCCGTCGTCCTTCATACTTCATCCTCTGATTCCGCCACACTGGCTCTCTTAAAAAACCCTTTCCCTTTTTTAATATATCGAGTAAAGAAGGATCATTTTTCCACGTGTTGGTCACACCACCTGAGTAAAAACTGATACGACTGATACGAGGACGACGAGCAAAGATGGAAGAGGCTTTTGGTTGCTCATATATTTTTTGTTATTATTATTATTACTGTCATAACATCATTAGTCTTCGATTTAATAGAGTGAAAGGAAATAATAATGGTCAAAGGTGGTGGCTACAGGGAAAGACACAAGAGAGAAGGTCGACCGACCACGACGACGACGACGACGACGATACAAGGCCGACGATTACGAAAACAGTTAGTTATGACGACCAGAAATGAGACATATCCTTATACTGCCTACCTTTTGATATTGATGAATTTGGGGGAATTCAGCCTGGCGTGGCGTTAGCACTTTTAATCACGTTGTGTTGCTAAAAATAATAATAATAAACATTGTACCACCGGAAACTGGTTTCAGAGAGACAGTACGACGCGACGGCAACAAAGTCCTGTCCTCCTGGATATCAGTTCGCTGCGCTGGATGGAGCACATTTCTTAATAATATGGTATGATTTCTTCGAGACGGGAAATGTGAGCCTTATGTTGTTGTAAGTATGTACCTACTTATATTACTCCTCCGGCATTATTACTACTTCAACTTTGTAAGAGGTGTCCTCTCCACCTGCACCACCATGAGAGAGCAAAAGTGCAGAGAGAGGAGAACAAGAAGAAAACACTTTGAAACCTCCTTGGACTTCACTTCATGGAGCAGTGGAGAGGCTCTCAAGACTTTAACCCGCAAAACAATTCTGGGAACTATTCCACCAGACAACTACTGCGAGTGTATAACCTCCACTTCAAAACTTTGTTACAACTAATCCTCTCAAAAAGTAATATACATCCTGGTCTTTATTTGCTCCTGTGCCAGGTGTAGTAGGCCTGGTGGGGTTAAAAAGCAAACTGGCAGTCGACTCTTTTTTTTCTCTTGCACAAAAAAAGAGTACACCAACCAACATCTCTTAACTTTAATCGAGAAAGATATGACGTGTGTGTTGTGTGGTTTTATTGAAGTCCTATGAAAACCTCTGGATGATTCCAAAAGAAGAAGGATGGTATGATGGTCATGCGAGCACAATAAAGTTGAAAAGGGAGCGAGCTAAGTACTTTGGAAATAATCGCGTCTCCATGCAATCTCTCCCTCTTTAACATTTTAGCACATTGCATGGAGCGGAGCCATTAATATTAAAACATTAAAGATTCTTTTGGCTTGTTTTGGAACAATGACTACTTAAATATCAATCCACAAAAGGAAAGCTGATTGTGAGTTGAGTGGGGGGATCAGATCAGCAGCACAACAGCCACTCTGCCTATTCTAAATGGAATACTAGAAACCACCAAACTAGGAAATAGGAAAAGCCTATGTAGTATACTTTTTCTTTTTAGAAAGCCCCGAGAGACGTTTCCTCCTATGATTCATTCGCAGAATGACTTGCCAAAAATAGAATATTAGGCAGATTTCTATTCTAACATTCATAAATTCGCTTTGAGAGAGGAAGTAAGTACGTGGAAGAATATGTGTCAACCGCAGCAGCATGCATAGCTTCAGTAGTATGCATAATATGCACTAAAAAGAACGAACGAATGAATGCACGTGAATGTCAATATAAATACATAAATGCCTTCAGTACGGTGGTCGGTTGGCGTATGAGTAAGTAATCATGTGTACTTGACGGAGTGAAAGCTTTCCTTTTTTATCCCGCTGTCGTCGTCGTCGTCGTCGTCGTCGTCGCTCTTTGTAGTGGCATCATCAAAGTAACAACAAGTGTCTTTGGTTTATCAAAACCGCAATTCCACTCACTCTTCGTACGTACTCGCTCTCTTTCCTCCTTCCATCCCTCCTTCACCAGTAGTAGTAGTTCGGTAGTTATAGGGATAGATATTCAAACAATCCACAAGTAGCATATCAGCGAGCGTCAAAGGAGGTACCATTTTTTCCGAGAATATTCCTCTTCCTCCTCCTCCTCCGATAACTAATAATATTTTTGTAGTTAGGGAAAAATTGGACATCCCTCCGGCACCAAACAAACGTCTTCTAATAAAATATTATCCAAAAAGTAATAAAGGTTTATATAATATTTTCTAACTACTTATTAAATAGCATAATCTATATATGTTTTCAGGTAAAAAGGAAGACTTGTAAGGTCAGTGTCCCTTCTTCTTCTTCCCCTCCTCAGATGGAAATGGATAAAAGTGGCGGCGAGGAGTTGAGTCGGTTCCACAACTTTTACCACAACGGCGGCGGGAGCGGGTGCACCGGTAGGAACGCCAGTGGGCACATCATCCACCTCCTAAACAACTGTACTCCAAGCAGCGAGATTGGCTTTCTCCCTGCCAACGACACAAACTTGACACAACAAGTCCCATACCTCGTGGATGATCCGTACCCAGATTTTAGCCAGGTAATAATAATAAAGTGGTTACTCTCCTCGCTCAGGCGAGCTCAAAAAGAACTCATTAATAACTTGCTCTTTTCCAGTTATAGCAACAACTTTGTATTCTTCCCAGAAAAATTATCCCTTTGCACAACAAAATACTTGTAATACCCTTGAAATTCTCGTCAGCTCTTTGCATTTTCACAACTTTTGAAGGAGTTGACGTAAAAATTGAAATTTATTATATCTATTATGTGAAGAGAGGAAATAAAGTGTGTGTGTGTGTGTGTGTACCTTTGGAATATATACCAGCATTATTTCCCCTTTTTACATATACATAATATCCCTTACCTCTCGCTCACTTTACCAATCCGACATCAAAAGGATGGCTGACGATTGTTCGGAGGGTATGATGTAATGGGGGTGTACTCGGTATTCTGCTCCAAAATAGAAAGTTGTTCCATTCCAAGGTCCACATCGACTTTGTCAGTTAAAGCGCCTTTCTCTACAAATACATTTATATCTACACATTTCATTCGAAGATTTTTGTGACCAATTTTGATACGTTGTTGTGCAATGACGGTTAAAAAAAGTAAAGTAAACTTTGTCGGATTTCTGTGGATAGGTGTAAAGAATGAATTTCTGAATTTAGCACTAAAGAAGGCTATAAATATGCCACACGCACGTCATCCCGTTTTATACTATTGCATAACACAGTTCCTTATTTTGTGACAAAAAAAATTTTTTTAACACCTTAGAAACCTTTTTTTTGAAATTGATATTGAACTAAACGTGTGTATTTTGTAACTTTAGCATCTCGTAGTCTGATTATTACATCACATCTATTATTACACACGCATACTTACTCTGTGATACATTTCTCAAATCCCATCCAGACAGTAAATTTAAGTTTTACCTAAGTAAGTATTAAAATAATTGCATTCTTCAGAAACATGAGTTGAGTGGGTCCTCTTAAATCCCATTATTCCAAATTCCAAAGCCATAATTGCCAAAGGGAAAGCCATGGCATATATATATATATGTATGTTTAATAACTTTAATTATTTTAGTTCAAGTCAAAACCTACGACTACGAGTCATTATACAAAGGGGGTGGTGGATTGACATTGAAAGTGGGCAGCTTTCCCACGAGGCACATTAGCAAAGTAGTAGTCGGTCGGAAATTACAAGCTTTTAAATAAGTAGCCCCAGTTGTTCTGGAGAAATGATAAATTATAAATGCGGATTGTCATGACAAAAAGTTGGCCTTGTTCTCAGAATAGAATTCCTGGAATACAACAGGTATATACACTATTAAGTTCAAACATTTGATTACATTATCTATTTAAACTTGGCCGGGGGCTAGTCCTACACAACGTTTTTTGAAGTTTGGAAATCCAATAATTGGAAAATGCATAATATCCGGAAGGAAGGTGTCTCGTTTTGACTTTAAATGCTTTTAGTTATATCGCCATTGGAGATAGACTATTACAGGGACTAGAACGTGAAAGATTACATTTTGATGGTGTATAGTGAATAAGTGGTCCACCTAGAAGCTCTTCGATCCCAAGAGTCTTCAGCCGGCTTTGGTCTCCACTCCAGAAATTATTGATAACTATATGCTCATAAGCACGATTTGCAAAATGATTCAAGCGAAAGCGCTTATATTATGTTTCATCACAATAAATCCGGGTAGCGAGGCCTTGCATGTCTTAAATTTCAAGCTCGTGCGTTGAAGGGGGGGGATCAACAACAAAATCGTCCAAAATCGATTTCGGATGGATGGATGTATTAAAAACTCTTCAAAAAGGATAAATATAGCTACACCTAGTTAATTAAGCGTTAGCAGCTTTGTGTTCATCCTTCCTACATCCGTCTCTCATACCAGTTAACCGTGCTACTTGTGTGTAACATGGAAATGGAAAGTCGTCCTTTTTGAATAGGTATCAGATTTGACAGAATTGCATGGTTTTGAGCGTATTTCACTTGTAAGGAGATTATGTTACGGTAGGACGATATTATACACACATTATTACCGATTTTCCCTTTCAATACCTTACCTTCTCGGTTCACCTCCAATTTTGTCGCCAAAGTTTATAAAGTGCCTAAAGCAGTTATTATTACTCCCAGTTTTTGTATGATATTATTACACAGCCTTAAGTCCTTATTTCCCTCCTTGACGCGATGGTATATATAATCATTTTACATGACATATTTCCTCCCCTTGTTCCTACTCCAAATCACATGCTCTTCTAATTCATCATATTTTGGAAAAGACAAATGCCCAGAGTTGAGGAGCCGTGGCGAGTTTAGAATTCTGAACGTAATACTAATAATGTCTGTCCCCCTAAATGTAACCCAGATTGATGAATGCTCAAAAAACACTCCACAGGTTCTACCTCAACAAGGTTCTGCTGACAAGGACCATTCACTTCATATATTATGCTTCGCCCTTTCATCTTTCAAAATTATATTTCCAAAGCTACAAATGCGGTGCTGTAGTATCCCCATGTAAAGTGATGAGGTGCCATAATATGGGCTGCCTGGTTCCAGATAAAAAATAAAAACTATAGCAAAAATTGCATTATGATGTTGCCGTTGCCTTATCCAGCCAGGTGCTATATTATACTACAAAGTCGGAGAGCAATTCATGTTGCAAAAATCCCATTCAGTGAAAATCTCTAGGTATATCATACGAAATTGTATTAAGAGATGAAGCACAATAACCGACGAGAATAAAAAAAAATATTTGTGGAAATTTACTTCAACACTGACTGACTTTCATTCAGACTCTCCGGAGAAAATGAGAGTAGAGTGCTGGGGTTTCCTAACCCCCAAAAAGTTGTTCCAAGTTCTGAAACACATTTCCACAACAGGGAGCAAACTGGATGGTTCTGCTGTATTTACCCTTGTTAATCTACATATCGTCATATCGTCAGCTCATCTCGAATCTCATATCCACATCCTGCTTCTTCCTTTCCTTTCATTCCTTTCCCCAGTTCCCAGTTAGTTCCCATCCGCCTTGTTAAGGAGGAAGAAATATAAGTATATAGGCACTCTGAGAACTCATCTTTTTTATCATTTCAGATCCCGCTGGTCCGTGGAATATTTATGTTCCTTTTCATCACGGAATGCTTTGTAGGCGTCTTTGGAAACATCCTCGTCTGTTTAACTGTATACAGAAACAAGGCTATGCATTCACCAGTCAACTATTACATCGTCAATCTGGGAGTTTGCGATTTTCTGGTGGGCTCCTTCGTTCTGCCCATGAAGGTAACAAACTGATCTCTCCCATTATATACATTTTGTTTCGGCTAAAGTAACCTATACGACGGACCGGAGAGCTAGGTAGAGTTTTCAAGAGTTTTGTGCATCCCAATGGTGCAGCCAGCCAAGAGCCCGGAAACTAACTTCTTCACCCGTTCCATACAATAATCCCGTTGAACCCAATACGGAGAGAGAGAGAGAGAAAGAGGGAAAGCTGGCTTTGCTAGCCATTAGTTTTTACAGAGTTCACGAGCAGCTTTCCAAGCTGTACTACTGGAATCTTACCGAAAGTAGAAAGTCTGCATGAAAAATGTGCTCCCACAGAATGAAAGGGAAACCAAAGAAAGCGCATTTCGACTTGCTTAGTTAGTTTTTCATAAATAAAACGCGTAGACCTTCTGCTTCTGCTTCACTTGCTTGTTACAGGCTTGACTAGCATGGTTTTACAGGAATCATATGCATCCCACTTGCCGACAAGGAGATTCCAGAAATTGTGTGCCAACTTAATTAAAAGGTGTGCATTGGTTAGGGATATGATGTACTGCATGGCTTGAGGCGGTGAATGTATTCCGTGCCACCACTCCACTTACTTAGACACAATAATTGTGAAGGCGTGGAAGTTGGAACTGAAACAAATACAGAGTATTACTTACATTTCTCGCCCACACTCGCCATCCATTTCTGAAAAAAATCCCGAGGCAAAAAGTTTACTAACAATTTGCTTAATGTATCTTTTCCGGTTGTTCGAAAAGAAATAGGGGCTATTTCTACAAATAAAATAACATTGCTCTTTACAGCTTAGACTTCCTTTAGAAATGCGGAGTGCAAGCCGTATTATGAAAAAAATCCCTCGTCTATATCCCCAAACTACCTCTGCGGGTGGGGTGGGCTATGTTTTTGAAAAAGAAAGTTTTGATTGTGTCATTTTAACCTAATGAAAATTGATAAGGCTACACAAACTTTTTTGTGCAACTTTACGAAAGGTTCGGTGGAAGAAGGAAGGAAGAAGGCTCGTGTGCGTTGTTGTACTCTTTGCACTTTCTCTTCCTTATTCCTAGCGGACTAATTATAAATCCCTGAATTGCACTTTTTTTCCCTGGAACCAAAGAAGCGCAGTCCAGTTCGTTCCAGTGCATTGCGACGTACTACTCCTTTGCAAAAGCACAATAACAAAAACAAATTACAAATTAATTAAGAGAGATACACGAACGACGACCATGATGAACAACACCTACAAGCTTTATCATTTTTGTTTGTCCGTGTGTCTATCTATCTAGATATACGTAATAATTCCTTTCTTATAGTAAACAATTCTGTTTGATTACAAGTTTTATTCCAGCACATGGTTTTTTTTACTCCCGCATCTAGGCAATTTACAGGAGGGCTCTGTGCAAGCAAGCATATTTATTTAACCTTCAAGTTTTTTAAAAGTCATTTTGTCACACAACATAACAATTACTTTGGGTTTATCAAGTTCGTTTTGACTTTGTACAAAATCATATATATATATATCTTTCTTTAGTTCCTGAGCTGGTGGAATTCAATTTCAACAAGAAGAAGAAAAAAACGTACAAAGTACGTCGAAATAGGTTTAATTCTGCTCCATCCAAGTAAATAAAAACGTTGGACAGTTGGAGTTGAAGAGCTTCTTTTTTATATATAGAGCAAGAGCACCCCGCATTGTGCGGAGTCGGTTGGATGCTACGTCGTTTTGTTGAAAGTAGAATGGAAAGATGCACTTTGAACCAAATATATATACGTACAATAAGAGAACAAAGCAAATAAACTTGATGTTATATTGACGAGATTCAATCTGCATCCAGGCAGGCAGCAGCAGTTAGTTGTTGCTCTATCACAAACAAGCAAAAGAAAGGAGAGATAGGAGATGTGCAATTTTTTTAGATTGGAAGCTGCAAACTGACTCCAGCATTTGTGGATGGAGCAGATGAGGATAATTTCAAAATTGTGAAGCGTTCAGGCGCTTCTACAGGACACAGCAGGCACACTTACTTACATTAGTATACAAAAAATGTGTACGGATATGACAAATTCATCGTTGAACGGATGACAAGAAGTCCCTTAAGTTTTAGCTCATTCTCAAGCATTTCCGTCTCGCAGACGCAGAATCTAGTAAGTAAGCATTGCAAAACTTCCGCTTTCTGCAAAAATCCAGTCAGCATACTATTCCATTTTTTACCCCTTTTTCTGGTAGACATAGCTAGGAGTAATAAGGATGGGATGCTGCAGATATGAAGAGTGCAATCCACTCACAATAAAATCCACAATGTCATGATGTCATCTTAAAAGTTGTCGGCTTTGACTTGAAGGCCTGTTGCGGTTTTTTGGTGATCTAGTATAAATGCCATTGGCGTTTGTGTTTAAGCATTTGTTGAGTAGCACAATATCTGCAATCCTGCCCACGCACGTCAACAATTTTGAAGTACACAAACAAAGGGTAAACACATTGGTCGTCCTGCTCTCTTGTTTCTAGTATACCTATACTGGAAAAGTTGCAAAAGGGTGAAAACCGTTTCTCTTGGAAATACGCATATTTTTGTAATTTGTCTATATTTTTCTTCCCCGCGAGCCCATCATCATCGCATAATCCCTAATACCTTACCTATATTAACGTATTATTATTATTCAACAAATTAATTTCTGGAAACATTCCATGCATCATGCTTGCTCCATGTGAGAAACGGCTTATGCCCCCAATTACGTATTTGGAAAACAGCGTGTGAAGTCACTGTTCAAAGCGTCAATTCATCTGCAAATTTAACTCAAGTCTTTTAAGACAATCTCTTCCGAGTTTTGCAACAAATCCACTTTTTCTAGACATGAGAGCACTACAAGCCTTTTAGCAAGAATACTTAGTTACTTGAAATAATATCCCATTTTTCACAAGAGTTGTGCTCGCATAATAATACAGTTGTACCACTTACCTAGGATGATGATGATTTATACGTAACTTTCCGTTTGCCAAATATCATCTTATAATAATTACTATTTTGTTGGGAAGTTACTGTATTTTTTTTATAGCTTTTGCATCCGTAACTGACTGAAACGCTTATTTTCTAGTTGAAAATGCAGATTTAGATTTACCCTTAATTACATAAATTACTTGCTATCTGTAAACAAAGTACTTATCGGAGCGCCTAAAAATCATATATATACGTAACTCTGCTAAGAGGATTGATAACTAACTACTCAAAACAAAGTCGCAAAAAAATTAGTGAAGACTAAGCTTCTGATGATGAAAATATTGTTATTTATGCAGTAGATAATATGTCACAGTGGAGTGCCCCTGTATCCATTACCCTTTGATATTGAAACGTGAACAAAAGTCGATTAACTATAGGTGATTTCAAATGGTTTACGTAAGTGATTATAAATATGGGATATAAAGGGTTTATGATTGAGCGCACATGGATAAGCTGACATGATCATGGAATATCACCAACCAAAACCTACGCGGCAGCAGAGCAGCCCATTTTTGTGAATTTCCTTGTCCTCGACTTGCATAGTCTTCGCATTCGTTTTGCTTTGCTTGCGTCGTTGTGTCGTCGTTGCGTCCATGATGATGATGCCATACTGCAGTTTTGATTGGGAAAGGTACAGGTTGTTGATTTGGAAGTAATGGGAGCTGAAACTGCTCTAATTGACAAAGGCGACTATCCTTGGGAATTTTCCTCTGTTGATGATGGTACAAGTAAATTGGTATTTTGAGGAGGGGTTTTGGGATTTGGCTTGCCTGATATACTTATGTACAAAAAAAGTGGATGAATAGTTTAGTTAGAGAGAGAGAGAGAGAGAGAGAGAGTAGATGTACAAGTGATTAATAAGCGATTCAATGAAGCGTGACTAATTCCCTGATTGTATGTTGTTGATCTTCTTTCTGGGTCGTCCTTGGACGTGTACAACAGCTTTTCGAGCTAATGGCTGACTCGGAAACAAACATGATGAATGACTTTTGGTGCACAACCCTTCGATTTCTTGAGAGCGTCGTGGTTTTTGCAAGTGTGTTCACACTTGTTGCTATCTGCATTGAAAGGTAATAAATATTCATATAGGAAGAACGTAGGTAGATCCATAATTATCAACATTTCTTGTGTGTAGGAGGAAGAGCCTGTTTCTTCCTGCCATTTCTAATTAAAAACCAAATTTGCGTACTTTGATGAACTACTCCATGGCGTCCATCATGCCAACTGCTGTCAATTCCTTGCTTCATTCATCATCACCTTGTTGCTTTCTCAACAACATACTTATTATACATTCTTGAATATTATTATGATACTGTATTTTTTTCCTTTCTTTTGTCTAGGTACTACGCTGTCGTTTACCCCTTTCATTCACGGATCAACATGACAGATCGCAGAATTCGACGAGTCATTCTTCTCGTTTGGTTCATTCCAATTTTGTGCGCATCCCCGTCACTGTATCCAGCCACGTCAGTTACTCACGACCTCCATTCCGAATACGGCGAGATCTCCAGAACTACCTGCTTTGATCAGTAAGTTGTTGTGCATATATTATAAACATCATGTTTCTTTATTTCACTTGATGGAAAAACTTTTTCTCTCTCATTATTTCATATAAATATTATTATGCTATGCTTAATTAATTACGCCATTTCTCATCAAATATATATATCAAACTCTTGTTCGACGCTCATTGTGTAAAAGGTAATAAAGTTATCTTAAAAACTATGGGCCAGGCAACACGCAAGTAGTGGAACAAGCAAAGGTTTCTGATGTGAGTATTCCCATAAGTTGTCATAAAATGTACAAGTGTTCTTAACTTCCTAGCTGAATATATGGTAAATCTTGATATGCTGAAACGCATTTTTATTATGTTTGGTATTGAATTGGCCTTGGAAGAGACACCCTGGCCTATAGTGTCTCACATCAGTCGGAAAGTTACACAAATTACAATTTAAAAAAAATATATATGTTGTTTGGCGAGAATTGAGTAAATTACATATGGAAGCGATCCAAGTATAGCCCAGTTTTGTTGGCCTCAACAATATTTACATAGCACCGGCTGCGTGTATGAAATCAAGTAGAAAGTAGAAAGTAGGTATGTGTCGCTCCATCCAATGACGCCATGTTGCTCAAGAAAGTTGTCCAAGTCTTCAAGTTTCACCAACAATGTCGCAACCGTTTAGTAGGATCTCATGATGACGCATAACACCTGTCTAACACACGGTACTTGAATATAAAAGTCTAATAATAATATAACAACATGCCTAGGTACGTATATATTAAGTGGCTAATATAAGCGTTGTGTCACGCATCACAGGAAGGAAGCAGAGTTTTTTTTAGCTATTTAAAATAAATAAAAGGCGCAACGAAGTTATTACTATTTGCATTTCTGCGAGCCGTCTGTACCCCGTTTCGTTTATTAACGTAGGACGACCTTCATATGTCAAGGCAACCCTGGGTACGTCGTGTCAAATGTCGTCGTGGTCATTCATTGCGCAAGAATAAAGCGCTTTCACTCAGCAAAATATTCCTCTCCAATTAAATACCAAATAATGACATTCAAAAGTAGGTAAATATTAAATCTAAAGGAATGAAAATGGGAGCGAGCTAATAATTTTGGGTATTTAGAGTATGTATGAAGCAAGTCCAAGGAAGGCAAACGCACAATAGGAACAACAAAATAATTCAATATTTGCATGCAAAAAGAGTCACTTGGCTACATAATATATCCTGGACATTGGACAAGACTATTTTTTCTTCTCTGTCTCTCTTTCTCTCTATCGTTGAGTTTTTCCTTCTTCCGTCACTATCCCCTGACATTCGTAACATCCGTTGTTGTCGTATCTCATCTCTGTAGTTGAGGAAGAAGAGACGATCCCTTTTCCTCGGCAATGTTTTTGACAGCACGCCTTCCATCCAACCTATTTTTTTTTCTTGCTCTCTGTCGACAAAGTTAAACACAGGTTGGTTGTATAAGCACTTTCCCATTTTGCCAACAAACTCCAATATATTTCCCAAATGTGAGCAGTTAAAATTAGCTTAGAAGCCCCAAATGGATACACCTTTCTTGTCGTCTGTAAACGTGACCTCGAATGGAAAGCAAGGAGACCATGGAAGCTATCTATAGATACCTACCTCACTGGAGGAATGTCTCTGTGTAATCCAATGGGGGAAAGGGGACGATTTTATTTGGATTCGGTCGGTGGCTGTGTGTGCAAAGTCATGACGAAAGGGAATGACGAGTGACAGTTTAATATAAATTGGAGAAAGTCCTTGTACTCGAACCAGTCAGGTCAGCTGCATTAACTATAATTGTGGTTTAAGTGCGCTGTATCTACAAATAAACGGGCTAATATAATGGCTGGCTGGAGAGGAGGTGAGGGAGGGTGCCGATGACAGTATGATAGCGTTTTTTACCAGATTGATTCCACTACTACTCCCTCACACCTTTTTATTGCTAAAAAATTCTTTATTCCTTGTCTTCAAGGATGTGACGACGTGTTTACAAAAGCGAAACTCAACGTTGCCTTTAGCTAAAAAGTATATAGCTCATGTATATGCGCTGACAATATGAATGGATTGTAAGTGGTGGATACCTAGGTGATACCACCCACGACGACTGTGGAAGTAGGTGAAGGGGATGGCACATGCTCAACTGATAATTGTGTTTCTAGGCGGACGACGACTCTCATTATTAGTGTGTATATCCGTCTTTGACGGCGTGATTACACATTCATTATCCCCCGTTCCAGTTCGTCAACCTTGTTGAATTTGCCGGACCGATACCTCCGTTATATGCTTGTTTGGCTACTTTTAACGTCCATCTATCTCGACGACCTTGTTAGTCACCACCTACAAGGAAAACAGTTCCGCCTCCAGGAACCAGCTTTCAACCAAAGCTACTGTATATTATGCTATGCATTTATTGGAAACCCATTACACCTACCTTCCGCATCTAAATTCATTACGATATGAGAGTTATTAGCTCAACCTTGAGAAACGTGTAACTGAAGGTCTGAATAACCATATGTCATATGTCATAATTTAATTCAAATGTAGTGTAAGGAAGGATATGCTTTAAAGGGCGAAGCATGACAGCAGCTCAAACCCACACTAAAAGCTGGCTGGATAAATCCAGTCAAAAAGTTGTTCTACGTGTGCACAGCGAGGCTTCTTCGCTAAAGTTGCTTAGTGATGCGATTAGCATAATAATATTTCACGGTTTTCGTAAATCACATTACATTTTTCCATTCCTCCTTTTAAGTTACCTTCAAAACTCCGCAAAGACAGGTATCCGACTGGAACTGCTATTCATTTCCTTTATAAGCAAGCAAGCACCTTCCTTTTCTTGTTAACCCTAGTCGCGTGCGATATCCTTTTGACGTAGTTCGTCTGAGCAAAAGACGTCGTCGAATACTTATTTATTTCTTATCATTCTATTAACCAAACCGTTTTAAAAGTCAAATGGTCATGGCCTTTTGACGGCGTAATTCAAGATTTCGAATGAATAGAGAGATAGAGAGAGATTGAGTATTTTATTTTAATCCGGTTTGAGTCTCACTCATCGTCAGTCATTGCAATACACTGTCAGCCATTATACCCTAACTGAGCCAGTATACATTGCCACGTCATGCATACATTAACTATCATGTCAATTAAAAAATGACAATTAATTTGCATTCCGCGTCAAATTAAACAATATACTTAATAGGAAGACATGATATAAGCATATTGTTTCTTTCTTTGATATTATAATTACATATTAATTATGTTTATGAATACAATCCTTACTGTCAAAATAAAACGTTTTGCTGGAATGTGTGTCCTGCCTGAATCCTGAAATAAGTGTTTTATATTTCTATACCAATATTCTACATGCATGCATGGCATGTATATTATTCTGGGAATTTTCCCCCAAGCCAGCCCCGCATTCAATAAAGCAAAAACTCAATTCGACATGAAGCATCCGTTTTTGGCATTGATGTTGCTGGGAGAAAGTTCAGGCAGCAAGTCACATTTTCGGGCACACAGTTTTCTAACCTACGGTAAATCCCAATTTCCCAATTGTCACACATCCGGTGCTCTCCTAGCCTAGCTGTGGGAGAAACACATATTGCTGGCGACACTTTTCAAGGTGACTGACGAGACGATATATTTTATTTTCTCAGAACTTTCTTTTTCCAAAGGGTACACACCTGCTTGTGCACCTAAATATCATTATATCCATAAACAGCTTACCCACACGATATATTATTTAATGTGCACAAGGAAGGAAATTATTTATGCCTACGTGCTGTTCGCAGAACAGAGATCGACTTTAGTGCGAAAACGAGGTTAGGAAAATTCTGAGATTTGCATACTTAAATTTCCGTTTCACTTATTTGCTTCCAGCAAAAAAACAGTCGCGACCTAAAAAAAAGAAGCTCAAGTGGGAGCCTCTTTCCGTTTCCCCCACATTCTCGCTATCAAGTATTATAAATTCCTGTTTCACTGTCTGCGGACCTGGTAGCGAGAATAAGAGCCACCTACTTTCAAGAGATCTTCTTGATTACTCTGGAAAGAGTGGAGGATATTCTTTTTTTTGACTGGCGTACATGGCAATACTGGAAATAACACCAATGAAATAATATATTTACTAGATATCCCACTTTTTCGAAGCTGTTTTCCTTGAAAACAAGTAGGAGCGTGCAGTACCCACCCGATGAAATGAAAAGATGAAAAAAACTGAGGCTGATGATACCTTTGTTTAACAACATGTTGTCTCTCTGAATATATCTGATTTTCAGGTTTTCCACCGACTTTCGCTTCGGATATTTCCTCTTCCTCTTCTTTTTCATGTATATCATCCCTCTGCTATTTATTGCATCTACATGCCTTTCCATCACGAAGGCTTTGAGGCAAAAGATTCCCGTTCATCCTCGAAGGGATCCCAGGGCCATCATGTTGGAGCATGGACGAAGGAAGGTGAGTATTATTTTATTGCATTCATGACTTTTCTTTCTTTTGTTTCTCCCTGTCCTCAACTCTTGCTTTTGTCTGTTGTCCTTTCGAATCAATCTGTTTTCGACATTTTTTATAGATTCTAGTGACACACTGGCACAAGCACAAAAGAAAAGGCTGCTTCTAAAATAGAAATGTATTATTGTGTAGAGAGATAGAGAGATAGAGAGAGAGGGTGTGTGTTATATTTGTTCAGTGACGCGTGGGTCGTGTATAGCAACTACTTTTATTGTAACATTCGTCCCTTTGTTTCCAATTGGTTTCTTCAAAATGAGGATGGAGGTGCATATTCTGAGAATGCTTACGGTTCATTACAAAAGGCATGTGAGAAATCGGATATCACTTTTACATTACTTAAAAGAATACCTTTTTTTAGCTTCAATGATAGGAATAAAACACTTTCTTAGAAGCGCATAGGATAAAGATAGCCACACAGTTTTACCGAAACTTTACACTTTCATGCTCTACTAAACGTGGCAAAGCGGAAGCGGAGGAGAAAGTTATTCGAAAAATTCACTAGCATGTCCATCACTTTCAGTCATTCTGAAAAAATATATCCAAGCCGATACTGCGTTACACCAAGGCTTGGCTAATAATATTGCAGTCCTTCAAAATGGGTAAGGTCAAACTACTTATCTAGTACAAAGTGGAGCGTATATAGTTTGCCAATTGTAGCAATTGACAATTGTCGCTCATCATGAATCAGCGTGTAGTAATAAGAGCGTCACAACAACGATTCGTTGTTTGCGTATGGAGGAATCGTAAAGTTTTTGATCCCTTCCATTTCCCTTTTTTCGTTTATGAAGATTCTTCAAGGCTGGCTACGTTTATTATAGTGTGCCCCTTGGTTTAAAACTAATAGAAATAAACTAGGTACATACGTCTATGTTTGAACGTCGCAAAATAAGTTACATAAATTGGAGTAAGAAAAGTAATTTCCCAAGTCAGGTTAATTGATGCCTAAAGCTGAGCGGCTCCTTCCTTCCATTAGTTTTTAATGAACTCAGCCGCAGTTGATCTCGTTGAAAGCTGATAGTCTTTCTGAAAGAGAGAAAGAGAGAGGGTTTTATTCTTACTCCCTAGTTTGTGCTATAGATGTAGTCATATACGAGAATGTACACACGCCAACTCCTCCTCCATCCTCACCTCAGGGAGGTTTATCGGATTTGGTTGCAGTGAACGAAAGCCTTCCCTAGACTGATCTGTTCTCATTTATTTATTTAATGGAATTAAGTCGCGTCGTTGTAGATTAAATGAACTTTCAAAGGAACCTAAAAAGGGATAATAATATGCTCGGTTACTTATTATCGTGTAGGACTAGGTCATGCTTTGGAAAGAGTTGACTACACTATAACCATTATAGGACACACAAAACACGACACAACGTTCAACCTTTCGTTTTAATATAATATATGCTTTTTGTGACATTTGGGTTGAGATTATTGTTAAAAAAGCAGAGAATCCGCGAGTTACCTTGAATTGAATGTGTCACAGTTTCATGGCCACACACACCGTTATTTTTAAACGTTAATAAGAACTGGGGATGTAACATGATTATTATTGTGCCACCAAAAAGGCGGAAGGGCGGAACTGATGCATGCATAATACAAACCAAACTAGAAAATGCTCATGCTCACATCCTGACAGACATTAATGTCCTTGAAGGACAATTTGAAGATGTGGGGCGATAAAAACATCATGTTTTCATTTCGCCATATGAAAAAAAAAACCTTTTCTCCATCATCTGTTTGCTACCTGCCTCCTCACGCGGCTTATTTATTTGACTGAAAGTAAAATGCGCAATAGGGCGCTCATCAGCTCACTTTATTGAATAAATGTGCCACACATTTTCCACACACCTGGCTGATTAGGTTGACTGGTGGCAGCGGGTTTAGGTGCGAATGAATGAGGTGGTAAGGTGCAAAAATAACCACAGCAGGAGGGGCACAACCGTTGGCGACTTTGTTATTCATGGGTTTAGTCATGGATAAAGATATGTAGGCGATGATAGCATGGATTCATGGATTCTTATTTTGGAAACTTGCAAGGCTTCATATAGAAAAATTAGTTTATTGTAAGTTGGATATATTATTATTTTTTTGATTCTCGACAATTACTTTTTTGGAGGTAAAAATAGCTCTCAAAACATGATAGAGGCGGATCCCTCCGCCATGCCTGCATGCATTGTTGATAGCCCCACTGCTCGCCGGCGAGGTCATATTATTATCGATTTGAAGATTCATTCTTATGCTATCCAGGTTTGGCCCTCTCGTTTTAAGTAAAAACCTGCTAATAGTCATGTGCAGACACTAGACACTCCACTAGTTTAAGAGTGCAGATATTTGGGCCATTACGTTTACGTTTCACGATGATGATGAGCTTCGTGACAGGGTAATTGAACCTTATTGCATAAGTTTTTAGGGTGAGAAAATGAAATGGTACAGAGCACTTGGCACATCATCATCATCATCATATCATAACCACACATGAAATTGGATGTTTAAGTACCGAGAGACGAGAGGAGAGCGAAGCGCCTTGTGGGGCACAAGAGCTATAGCTACTCTGGCACTGTTGATTTCCCTGTCAATCATTTGCAGCTGCTGTACAGTGAACCGGGCGTAAAGTGCCAAAACCATGCTGTCACGAAGTTAAACCTTCAATCGCGTTCCGAGAAACACGCCGCAAAAGTGACATGACACAACGTACGTACGTCCATATAGTGTAGCACCTCCACGAAAAAAGCTGATTACTTCGTACCTTGAACTAAACTTTGATTAAAAATATTATAACGATACATGCTGTGGGGCAGTAGTAGTCAACATAACCCGAATTACACCACATACATGATAATATGCTGTATCCTTGGTAATTTTATAATAGCTCACTTTACATTCATGTCGTGTAATATTGTGTGTCTAGCCACTTGGCGGGTTAAGGCGTTAAAAGCAAGCAAGGTTGCATGAGGCGTAGGATTAGCAGTAGTAGTAAGGCTACCAACGACGACATAATAAAGACAATAAAATAATAATAAAATAATACAATAGGGCTATATTGAGGCGGGGACAATAGGAAAGTCCTTTCTAGACAGTACATATAATATAAATATCATTATTCTTCATTTCATAACTGGCCTTTCCAACTAGCCAGCATGTAGTAATTGCGGCGTATTCGGTCTGAAATTGTTTTTATTAGGGCTATCTCTTGGCAGTGTGGTGCTGCTGTTGAATGAATGTGGGTCATAATAATATTATGTCCCTCTTTCCACTGTAAATTTCCACCTTTTCCAAATTCGTAGTATTAGCCGTATTATTACCTATGATAACTCACAGAACAAAATGGGATATACATGTAAGTGGGATGTCTTCTAAGAATACGAGCGGGCAAGGGTAGAAGGACAAAGTTGGCCGGAGAAAGTAATGCTTTTTTTTGACACAATTAGTTTTCCGTGTGTAGGATGTCGTGAAGCGAGTTACTGGGATTGTTATAAGCCTAGCAATACTTGGAATTTGATTATGCGGCTAGTTTTGTTGTTTACGTTTCTGGTTATGATACATTGCATTGCTTCAAACAGGGCTAAATCATAATGAGGAGCATCTCCAATGCAAACCCACATTACTTTTGCCATTTTCGTCGACTTCCCGTGACATTGATAAGGTTGTCTGGTTTCGCACTTTGGAAGAACGTGATATCTGCATGGGACTAGTTCTCCGAGTATGGCTTGTTATTACCACGCGGAATTCGTGTAATAACAAGCTGCTATAAATAGGATATAGAGACGCTTAAGACATACGACGTGATACAAATAATATGAATATGTTGTAGTTTGTCCGTAGGTCCGTCTTTACTTTCCCATGACTACACTATGCTGGTCAATTACAAGTTACAAGTTGCTAAGTCCTTTCGGTTGAAGTGGATTACAATAATTCACTTCATTAAAATCACACTTACTGTTTTTGCTATTCGCGAGCTCCGAAAATGAGCTTGAGCTCCGAATCTAGACAGAATTTACTGATTTCCGGCCCTGTTTCTGAATGTTTATTAAATGTTTTCAACGCTCTCCTTGTAAACTTTCACTCGCTCAGTTTGAGGGACACCGACGCAGAGGTGGAGGAGGTGTGTGTAGGTAGGTAGATTGGACTGGAAATTAAATCTCTAGTGTGCACTTTATTACTTCTTTTTTTTTGGAGGTGTTTGATTATAGCGTGGAAAAACTGTTACTAGTCGGCAGAAATGGCGAGGCCAAAGATTGTGTGAAAAGCATCTCACCCACACATTATCCCGATCGTATGTGATGCGAAGGATAATTGAGTTTTTCTTTTGAAAGGATTCGCTGAGTGTGACAAGAATATATATCTGATAGAATCATAAAGTTTTTTTTTGGAGAAAGGCAATCCTTCTTGTTTATTGTTGCGGGCGTTGCGTTGCGCTGAAATGCCTTTTCCCTAAAATATTATGACTTTACACGTGCGACTTTTCTTTTCATACTGGTGCTATGTTGTTGTTTTGTTGTGCCATTTCTGCCTCGCTGGTTTTCCTTTCTCCAACTCTGTTGAATGCAAACCAGGGAAATTCTTTTAGAATGTCACGTCACTTTCACCTGTCCGGTTCAATCAACCCTCCCGTCTTACAAACTCATAAAAAATATAATATACGTACACTCTGAAACTTTTGTTCCTGTTCTCCTTCAGTTCCCTTGAAAAAAGGGGCACACGCTCCTTAATGAAATGATGCAGAAAGTTTTTGTTTTTCAAATTGCGTTAAATTAACAAGTGCCATGTTTACTTTCTCCAAGGTCGTGTCGTGGGGGTGTTAGATGCAGAAATTTAATGGCTCATATATATATACATAGTCACAAAGAAGCTTGAACTTTGGCTCTATATCCACCAAAGCTAGTGCGTTACCTATACATACTATCGTCCAAGTTTTTTTTTTAAAGTTTGTTATTGTTTTTGTTATTACTCTTTTACGTTTTATCCTTGAGCCACCTTGAGGTATCTCTAAAAAAATTGTAGAGTAAACGTAACGTATAGTTTTTTGGCAGAGGGGCAGGATTTTACATTGTAAAATAAATTTTTTAATCTTATTTTATTTGTCGTGTCTCTACGAGTAACTCATCGGATTGTTGAAATGCACCTTATTTGAATATTGCTCGCAGATGACGCCAATGTGAACATTTTGCATGTTATTGTGAACGTGGTGTACTTTCTATTTCGATAATATAACATATGCATCACTCTATTGACTGACTACTGAAAGCATACTTCATCCTGTAAGTCTCAAGGCTGTCGTTGACACAAGTACACAATTTGGGCGAGATCTTATAATAATGTCTCCGGTGGACGATTGTTGTTCATTTCATTTCCTCCTATTAGTATGTCAAGGATGAGGGATCGGATGCTGTAAGTCCAGCATGTGTTTTTCTTGTATTGGCTTCTTATGAATTATAAATCATTCAGGTGGAACTCCCTGTTTCCACAGTCCTCTCACGAATGAACACACCACCGACCTGTTTCAAACTCAATGCCAGCTATCATTATGATAATGATGGCACATCGCCAATCGCCACTCTCTCTATCTCCGACCAGCCAGCCCATTAGCTCATGTCTCCCTGAAAAGGATTGAGAGTGAAAGTCTAGGAATCTTCATCTGACTGCTGATCAGGATTCATGATCAGCAAGTTGGTAATAAAGGGAGATATTGCATCAAAATAACACGACCTACTGAATTATTTAAAACTTGCTTCTCGTGGAATAGGTATCGTGGCTACTTGATTACAAGCGGAGGCTGGAGACAAACACGGATTCTGATTATGCAATTAAGATGTGTAATGCTCAAGTTGGTTTTTTCCCTCTGATACAAACTTTTTCTCTGAATTGTTGACCGCGTCTCTGTTTTCCAGGTAGCGAAGATGGTGCTTGTCGTCGTGCTCGCCTTCATGTTTTGCTGGAGCCCGTATTTCATCATTACCGTCATTACCCAGGTCCACGACAACTTTTTCGCAAAAGGCCAGTTTTTCTTTACCATGCTTGTCATCAATCTATTTGCATTCACGCACTCTTGTGTCAACCCCATTGTCTACTTCTCGATGAGTGCTCGATTCAGGAAGGTAAGTTGAATCAAAGCATCAAGTTATGTATAGTGAACATCCCATGAAAGATATATTATTTGGTTCCCTGGTATTGAAATGAAATTGAAATGTGTATCCCAGATTCTGAGGAGCATATTGTGTCATTGTTCCAGTTTTGACATTATTTGATTAAAATACTTTTTTGAGACTACTGAATGCACATTGAGAGTCGAAAAGTAATAATAATACTACTATTATTGTTTGTTTTTTTTTCTAACAACTTTCTGACACAAAACATCTTTCCTTCAAACAGATAACTTATCTTAAAAACAATAATATTTATAATGCCTTCTTGCCATTCCATTCCCACTTATACGGCAGTCATGAAACTTTCTGCGTGACTCGTTTCCAGCAAAATATATATAGATTATATCGGATTTATTTTTTCCCTCCAGAGTTTTTAACTTGTTAATATCAGAAGTTTATATATCATCTGCATTTTTATATCATCTTATATTTAGAATTTATTTATTTACCCAGAATTGAGATTAGTTGGAATTTATTTAGAAGTAATAATGCAATGCACTCACCACACTGGTTCAAAGCAAAATTGTTTTGCAGGGCTTTTGTTGCATCATGGAGTCGGTAATGTTATGCATGGGAAGATCTCGCTATTCCCCGCGGAACAGCACTTCCACAATTCGACGCACAAGTCATCGTCAACTTAATGGTCCACAGACGAGTTACAGCGATGTATTTCACTGTCATCACAGCGCCTCCCGACACAGTGGAAATAGTGGAGGCGGTGGCGAGAGCGGAAACTGCACCAATTTTCGTCACGTTAATGCCTCCCCTTCCGACTCTTACGGGAAATCACATCATCATCAGAGTTCCAAGGTACGTCAATGAAGCAAGATAGATCCTCTCAATTTTCCACATACTAAAACGTCGCAGTATCGCATATCACATGGCTTGTTATGATAATCGGAGTATAAACATGTGCTTCGGCTCTATATATATATATATCCGATACCGATCCCCCTTCATTTGACTCGATCTGCTGAAGAAATGAATATGAAATTCCCTTAGGAAAAATTCTTTTAATATTAGCTATATTAGCTTAGAAACTGTTTTGGAGGGGCAGAGTCAGGCTCAAGTTATTAAAAGTTAGCCGATCTAATGGAGGTTTCCACTGAAGTCTGAGCTGATTGCGAATAAAAAATGATTTGAACAAACTTATAAACAATTAGAGAGAGAGAGAGGGGAGAGTCGGTAACATGTTTTGATTCCCTTATTTCGTCCCCCAGAAAGTGTAGCAGCATCCTTCCCAGATAATGAAAACAGGAGAGCAGGTTAAGTTTCTAATGCAAAATGCCCATTTCCATCTTACTTACAATGAGCCGGAGAGAGCATCACTCTACTTCTTTACGTGACACATAACAAAATCTAGGCTGCATAATGGAATCATGGTCCGCTTATCCTTTATTTATAGAGATTCTCGAGGTACACCTACAACCAGGAATCTAATGACACTTTCCCGAGACCAGTGATTCTTCAGTTTGACTCCAACCGGGAGCCGCAATGCTGCAGTCAACTGATTCCATTACAGGAGAGAAAATTGAGAAACACAAATGTACTCCATCTTCCCGACATTCCCAACTAAACAAGCATCCTTCAGCCGAGCGAACCGCAGTGACACTGCTGCTGCACAAAAAACCGGTACGAGCAAAACTGTGGGCGTGGGTGGTCCGACACATTATTGCACATTACATCCTAAATTTCATCCTAAAAATCAACGTATTTTTATCGTGACTTCTCGCTCTTTTGACCCTGACATCGAACGCTTCAACTTTATCTCACATCAATGCATTTGGAATGCGTCAAACCGTTTTCAAATGACTAGCCGCATGGCGTAGAAATATTATTCTCGTTTTTGCGTGCAAGCATGTCGAGGTCGAGAATCAAACAGGTGCCAAAGATTTGGAATTTGGGTTTCAGAGGAAGAGGAAACCCCGTTTACAACAAGACTTACCGACATCAATCATACATCATTCATATATTATGCCACCATATGATTTATGAAAGTTCGATACTATGTCAAATCAGCTACGCTTTCTGATTGTACGACAAATACTCTATGTAGTAATTCTTTACTTTGAAGAGGAAAGTCCACAAGATAGATGCAGTTTTTATTTTTTCGGAGGAGGAGAAGAAGCGCGTGCGAAAAATAAAGCCAAATGTATCCTTTCAAAACAATGCTAGATATGGGCTACCTTACAATATTATACTTTTATCTTGATCATCAGGATATTGTTCAACGGAAATCTCAAGAAATCCTACATGTTTACATGTATTAAATGATATATTGAGAGAGGTGTTTTCTAGTAAGAACTATAAAAATGGACTAGAGTGTTTAGGGTCGTGTGTATATTTCGTGTTTGCTAAGAATAATATTATTTCATTCATTGGTGGTGACTAGTGGTGACCGGAAACTTTCCCCAAATACCTCCTATTTTTTAAACTAACTAACTAACAAATTATGAAAAGTATTATTTTTTTTACAGTGAAACAGTTTTTATTTGTATTCAGATACGGCAGAAGGAATTCTGGAATAGTTTAGTGGAAACACAACATAGTGAAATATATATATATATATATATACATATAGCGCATTCTTTGTTAGGCTCTACTATATTTTTCCAGGAAATGCTACTGCTACATCCTATAAACCTATATAAACTGTGAGCATCGGTAAAACTGAAAGGCTGGATTTATATATGTACCTGTTGAAAAAAGTACTACATACTACATACTTTTCCACATTATTTCTATCTATACTACCTTTACCTAAAGTTTTCTCAACACTACTGTTGTTATAAAGCTACTAACAAGGGTCTTCGCGGAAAGTTTCCAGTGTTCCAGATTAGCCGAATCCTGTCTGCTATAAACTACGTGTAAACCTACATATGTCGAACATCAAAGTTTTGTGTTATTTGCTGTAAATGCTGTTACTTGTTAGCTCAGCTTCAGTTTAACTTCCGTGAGAAAAAAAACTAAAATAATATATAAGGTTTACTAATCAACAAGATTGTAGTAGTACAATGTCGCACTTGATACTTGTTACATTTAATTCAAGCTAAAAGATCAAGGTAGCATAGCAGCACTCTTTTCTGCAAACTGACGATTTTTTTTTACACAACTCACTCGCAATTTGGACGTGTGTGGAAACGTGGAACATGGCAGTGACGGAAATGTTTTTTTTTAGCAAAGCTGGTTACATAGGTAAAATATATAAGTATTCGAATGTGATCACCTTCGAACTGGATAGGTAACTACAAGATAGTTTGGTTGGTAAGTACGAACGGGTAATAATGAATGAGTTAGTTAGTTCGGTTTCTGCTGATGACAAAATGATTCCTAGCTATATATGCTGTATATGTGTCACTCATTCGGCCAGAGAAACAATAAATAAGTAAATAAAAGATAAGTAATACGGCGAAATATTGCAAAAATATTTTTCATGTACCTAATTATGCATTGATTTTCGGAAGGAGTACGTAATTAATATTAATGTTTTCATATTACTATAAGTAAATGTCATTATTACTTAGCTTTCTGTGTAAATATTTTGACAACTAAAATCTGTCTAGGCTTAAATATTAAATGATGTACGTACGTGTATAGACATTGCTTAATGACTATGCACAGGGTCGGTGGATACAAGTAAATTATATCTATTTCTAGGATAAAGTTGAAGACAGGAAATATAATAATGTGGTTTTTGTGACAGTTCTCTAAATGTGCATATAAACATAATTTGTGCGTCATAATAATCGTCATTATGCTTAGACATTCCATTCTAACACACAACTGATTAACTCTGGGGACAACAGTTTTGTACAGTTATACATAATTTAGGTACTTATTGGCAATTATTGTAAAACAACTGAAAAAAGGTTTTTGGGGATGATCATTGATTTTTGTAGTTATTGTCTTGTGTGAGTTTTACTCTGTGACACCAATCAAATTAAATTTATACAACAAACTACTTTGTGCCGTCTCATTTTACAATAATAAAAAAGATTCGTGTTCGCTTTCTGTGTAAGTAAACATACAAAAGTGTAACGTTATTATTGCGCTGTCAAAATGCAGAGGCTGCTGATGCGGTTGGCTTCATTATTAATTAAATTTATAAACATACTCCCAACAACTTTCTCCCCTTTCTTCTATATGCATACATATTTATACATATTATGGCATTCATACAGTGTATGGAAAACGATATGGACGGCATGACAATAATATACCTATACTCCTTTCTAAAGAGATTATTTTTGTTCATACTTATTTTAGTGGAAAGGTTGGATGAGGAGTGTGTTCCTCTGCCATGGAGATAACCTGACGGCAAGCGATACGCGTAACTTATGATGAGCTTTTCAAGATGTCATTGTTTTGTCTGCAGAGTGCTTTTCTTCCATCCTGTAAAATGAAATGTTTATCAAAAAACCACTGATATAGACTTCCTGTATCATCGCATCCCAGAGATCCCACTCCCTTCCTGCTCCCTATGATGATGATGATGGAATTTCTTTTAAGAAAAAAAAAATATATATGCTGATGATGGCAAGAGAAGATGTCGCGGTCACGACTCGCCAACTCGATTTCGTCGCTTGCTCGTTCCACCACCGAAAGTGCTTGGATTCATAATATTTGCTCAGAATACGGTCTCCTAGCTCTCTATCCATATCGACATCCGTTGAAGTCACTGTTGCGAATAATACGCACAAAAATTCATATTCGAGGATGAGTGTATAATAGAGCGAGCGAACAATCAGGAGGCACGACAGCAACCAGCCCTGTTCAATAATAATAACGGTAAATCCCGAGTCGGCGGCATCTTTGTCATTTTATTATGTATTCTCCATTTGACTGAAGGATGATGGCCTAGTTAGACTAAATGCTCCCATGATGATGATCAGCGATGTGTGGGTGTATTGTTGTTGTTGGCGTTCGTTTTTCTATTTCCACTTGTCATCCAGCAGATTCCCCCTTCTCTTATGGCTTGAAAGGGAGAAAGTCTTTTTCATAATAATAATAATAAATCTTTCTTCTTTGTCGTACTACTCCTGCTTTCACTGAAGCACTACTGAAGCACAACCGTGACGCTACGCTAGGCCCGTTCTGTAAATCGCGTCGCAAATATGTGATAAATATTATGCATATCAAACCCTGTTTTGTTAGTGTCGCTGCTATGCTGTCGCTAAGCCACCACAGAGCATAATAATGTGATTTGTCGCTATATTTATGCTCAATATGGGGGCCAAATAATCAAAGGTATTAATATCCAGTCGTGCCTTACTTTTACAACCACCTCTGCACTAATAATCTTTCTCTGCAGAACTTTTGATCTTCGCCTCAATCAAACCTGATATGTATACGGATACATGTATCATATTATACATATCGAAATCCTTCTATTTAAATATAACCAAAAAACGTGACTCCTTTCTCAATAAATAACTATAACTAATTACTAGTTACACGTGCATCCTGTGATAATGACAATAAATAGGTATTTAATAAGTTAAAATAGGTACTCGACAACAGTGATGCTAGTTTAATACTTAAGAGCATCCACTCATAATGTTTTTTCGGCACGCCACTAGTAACCTTGAAATTGCTTTATTGCTTGATATACTAAATATATGTAATCACCAACCACTCATCCGTCAACAAGGTCAAATTAATGTTCATATAGTAAGGAAGCAATGAGGCATACCTATGCGCAAGACGTGAGAAGGTTTTTTATAAAAAGTAAGTGGATCAAGTACTGTCAATCTCACACGCGTATGAAAACACTCGCACACTCCTTCTCATGTCAGCATTACTTTCACTTTCTGAAAGGATTTACAACTACAAAAAATATGAGCATTTATGAGATGAGCTAACTAAACGCAAAGAAAAATCCTCTTCATCATCATATGAAGAATCTCTTCAACCTGAAAAGCCTCAAATTGGGAAAATTTGGAAGCTTTCAACTTGTGACTTGATACCTAATTTTATGCCTGTCTAATCTTTCCCGTTGCATACTATATTTTTATTCACACACGGTTTTAATAGCACATCATCCTAAGGTTTATGGAGCAAATGCCTGCATACCATCCAATGTTGTGCATTGTAATATATATGAAAGGAAGAAATGAAAAGAATATCACATATAACGTTAGACTCATCTAAATTAGCTCAAATTTCAAATGAATATTCAAATTTTCTAGTTTCAAGTCGTGCTTAATCTTTAGACTTGGACCTGGGAGTTCGTATACAGCTTTCTTCAATCGCTTATGCATTCCGTGTGCCTATTTGCCTGGATGAAGGCTGAGACGGCCAATTCATAATCAATTGTAATGTGTGTCAAGATGTATCAGCAAAGGTTGCTCAGTGCTATACTGAAAATGGAAAACAGCCCCTAAGGTGTTCCAATGTTGTTACTTAATTCTTCTAGTCTCGTATGCAAAACTCTTTGGGAAAAACACTAAATCCATTTCTTTAACATTAAATTGTCCTGTGTCAATGGGAGCCTAGATCGAGATTGTCAAATTTTAAGTTTAGTTTGGAAAGAAGGCACTGCCCTACCGATGTTGACGAATTGTTTAGTTTATTTCGTCGAACCGAAGGAAAATTCAATTCCCTTCAAGTATGGTAAAATGTAGACTATGTGATTGCATAGTTATTTAATTTATCTAGTATAATATTATATTTCGCGTGAAGCTATGTAGTAATAAAAAATATTTAAATTAACTAAATACATGCTAGTAGCTGATTGGTCTGGCCAATGATTTATTTCACCGCAGATTCATCATTCATTTTTTATGTAAATTATTTATAGATAACTATAGATAGATATTTATAGATAACGCTAGTTAAGCACAATAGCAAGTTATAATAACTTATTATAAATACTACAGAGAATAAGCTACATTTAGGACAACATAATAAGTAGTTTAAACATAATTACGTAGAGTTTATCTGTATATTATAGTTATTTATAAAGGAGCTACATTT
>JAANSN010000133.1:24572-88642 GCA_036850665.1 Dicranocentrus wangi | reverse complement strand
ATTCTTGTTTGGCTCATTTTGTTTTGATGATGATGTACGGGATAAGGATTAGGCCGTAAAAGACAAAACTATCTAGGGTGTAGCTAGCTCATGCAAAATTTTATATTACAAATGTCAGGGGAGAGTACATATTACGACGCATTTGTTTGCTCCTGAAACATACCCTTCCAATCCCGTTCGAAGGTTGTACACTGGAGAGTTAAGTATATTGTTGCGAAAAAAAAGTTTTCTGTTTGTGATGTCAGTTTGGTGTGGAATCTATTAGCAAAGCAAATTGCAGTAGTCACTAGTGTACACTCCTTTGTCCCACTTTCTCCGCGGAATGTGCATTGGACCTCTCCGGAAGGTTTGGATGGAGACGTGATGAGATGGTTTTGTTGCTCCTTATGTTGTTCGGCGGGCGCACATTATTTATGCATTATTGAGAAGAAGAAGAGGAGAGACACACGAAATAAGTGTGAAGTTAAGAATGTTGAGGTTGTTTGTAGTCGGCGGTTGGGTCCATTGGGTCAGGTTTTACTATTTTAAGTGAAATGATTATTATTGTGTTTGTGCGCATTGGCTCTTTTACTAGGAATCGCAGGAAAAACCAAACTTCATTTTACGTACACATTCCAATCACGTCCTTCGCCCTATTGCACTTCGTCCAGGGTGAACCCAGTTTTATTGCCAAAATGCATACCGTATAACGTAACGTAAAAAGAATCTGACCGTTTTGCAGGCTGTGTTACTGAAAATAATAATGATGTGGACGCATCTCATCACATTAACTAGAAAGAATATTATTATTATTATTATTATGTGTGGCAATGTCAACAAATTTACAGGCATTCATTGTAAATATGTATAACTAAGCCCACAAATATGTATGCGGTTCTGACTGTCAGAACCAGACTCATATTTCTAGCACAGACAGAGCACACCTGTCACAATATTTACTTTCTGCATGAGTGAGTCCCCATGGTAGACAATTTTTTCTGATTGTATAAAAAAGCAAAGTTGTTTTCTCTCTGCGTGTTTATGTGAGGAATACTTGAATGTTTCCTCACTTCACTCACCGCAACAGCGACGGAGAAGGATGATAATGAGAAGGCACACAGCCACGCTGTTATTTTTTTTACCCTCCCACAATGTCCGTTTGAGGGAGAAATGTTAGGCTGAGCCAGAGAAAAAACAAGTGGAGTCTACGGTCAGGAGTAGTTGGTGGATGATGATGGTGTTAACGATGCATGAGCAAGTGAAAGCATCCATTCATTTGTGTGCATAGGGCATGCTCCTCCATTAACCGTCTTTCCTTTTAATTTTCGCTCAGAAAGAGAGAGAGAGAGAGAGAAAAAATAACGACAAGGATTAATGGGGTTGAGTTGTGTGAGAAAGCTGATATGATGATGAGAGCAAAGATTTGCAAGTGTGTTACTCATGCACACCTTCTACACACACACACACACACACACACACACACACACACACACACACACACGTTGTACATGTCATGTTCCGGTTTAGTCAGTAATTGAAGAATTTCGCGTGTTGAACGGATTTAATTCGCAAATGTTTACATTTCCTACATTTGCTGGAGTTGCCGAAGCTTTTTGAGAAATTGGGTTGGATGGAAAGGATTAATAATAAAAAAAGGGATCCAGATGGCTCATGATGTTTCTATCCCCGTCGCTTGTACGAATTTATTTATTATACTGCGTGCATATGATGTACGGAATCTACAATAGCCTTCAGCCTTTTGCTAACTTGGAAACTGTTTTTTGATTGAATTGTATATAAGGCTGTCATTTGGAGTCCAGGTCCATTGTCAAAGATTGACTACAAAAATTAATTTCTCATCTCTCTCGAGATTAAAGAATACGCGGAAGCTTTTCAAACCATTTCGGAGATTGCAGCCAGCCCACTTTTGAAATTATCTCAACATTTAGTTCGAGTTATGAAACATGTGGAGCTCAGCAACTTTTTGAAAGCAAGGTCTTAATGAAAAGTTGGAACAAAGGATATACTCATATTTATTAATATTATTCATGACTCGGCTCGTTGGATTAGAACAATATAATATAAGGCGGACGGAAGACATGTATTCCTTTGTATGAGCTAATTGTATACATTGCAGATGGGACAATGGAGAGTTGGCAAGTTGCCGAAGTTTTGCCAAAGGGTGGGGAATTAACAAACACTTGTCAGTTTGTTGAAACATATCTACAACTTTTATATAAATATATTAGACTACAAACCGTCACCACGCCTTGGTTACTTTGACTTGCAAAGTGTAAGGTCAGAAATAATATAAGAATTTGGTCCAAAATCCAAGAATTTCGATGTATTTCACAAGGGTTTATTGTACTTAAGGTCACAAAAGAATTTAGTGTCCCGGCCAATAACCAACTGGGTATTCAAAAGACGCTCATGTTGAATGTATTCATTATTGGCATTCGTTCATTAGACAACATAATTAAGATGATAATAATAACTACGACAACCAACTCAATATCATCGTGATATTATTCAATAACGAAACATGTATTCTTCCTTTCGGGTTTCATCTTACATTATAATGAGGAGTTCCCATTATTAACTCATTCTGCCGCTGGTGCCGTAGTCAGAAAGCAGACATTTTTCTCCTTTTGAGTATGGCAGCTCATCGTATTAAGATGAGCACCGGAGGAAATCGAGTGACACTGGAAAAAAAAACTGGACAAATGTGCCAATTTTATCTTCCTAAGCATCTGTTATTTCCACTCACAATCAGTTCCATTGTGCACGGAATATATTCCATTATTTCATCAAGTACACCCATTGTATGAAAGATACAAGATATCCATTTCCATTATGAACTGCGAATAAGCAGCAGACCCTAGCCGTAATTACATATAGCCCTGATAATCTCTATTGATTAGTGTTATGCTTATGCCTGCTGCTGCCTGACTAGGAAAGTAGTAACAATGCATTAGATTGAGAGATTCGCGTAGTTCCAACTACAATCACCACTCTGCACCGTCATCAACATCATCATCCTCATCCTCATCCCATCCTGCTGGGGATGAAGTGCTCCTTTAGCAATACGAGCTTGATGGATTGGATTCACAAGTGGAGCTGAACACTGCTCTCGCACAATGTGATTGAAGTATATGGGCGATGATAATGGAAAATGGGACGACTCTTTTGTGTAGGTATCGCGAAAAATGTTTTAGAGCCTTTAGTATGCCTTGTGAGTTAAACGAATAATAGAAAATAGAAGAAGAAAAACCGTTGTTGGGAAGGTGGTAGGCGCTCGTCTCCATCCTGTCGTGTATGTTTTTTTTGCTGACGATGATGATGACTTGGGAAACGAAGGAAAAGAGATGATGATTCTACAACTTTCCATTTACCCGTTTACCTACCACTCTACCACGAACGACATATTATTATACGCACCAAGCGAATGCTATCATTCTTTGCGCAATCGGTTCCGTATGCTTTTTTATTATTTGGTGAAAAAAAACTGAATACGAATACGAGTGAGTTAAAGATACCTAATCGGGGGGATGCATGATGCATGCCATCCCTGAATTTGGAATGCCTAAGGGAACTCACACGGAACGACGACGGAACACACACACACACACACACACGAGATTTTGTTGGGTTACAATTGTCAGCGGATAACTCAATTTTGGTTTGCAAAAGGCAAATGAGGCTCGTCGCATGTAGGCAAGTAGGCATATACCTTTTGGGAGCCAAGCTTGGTCGCGGATTTTCTCCTGCTCTCTCTCTCTCTCTCTCATCGTCAGTCTCTCTGCCTGTGCATAATTTGTGTGTTTCGAGAATTGGAAATGGGGAACAAGTGACTCACAAAATTAGACTCCGAAAATCAGAAACTGTTGGGTGATTTTAAGAGCATGATTTTAATTACTCGCGCTACTACATATGGGCGAGTAAATGAAGCGAGAAGTTTGCTCGACGCTCAGTTTCATCCAGTTGATGGACTTTGCCGAATTGGAAAATCCTTTTAGGGATTTAATTAAACTTGGGTGATAAACATGTGGAGTGAGTGAACACGATTCCGGGTAATCCACACAAGTCGTCCGTATAATTCTATTTGTCAGAAAAGTTGACATGTGGATGAACGTCACTAGCACAAAAGCAGCCCATTTTGCCTCTTCCCTTTCACTTCCAACCGGTCAGGACAGATTTTATTTAATGAGTTAAATGATCGTCGACTCTGGGCAAATGTGGAAATGAGTATGAGGACAGGAGGACGCATGGGAAAATAATGGTCCTCCAATGTTAACACTGGTGAAGTAATCATTTGCACGCATACAGCTGAATTTAGGTGTGCCATTCACTCGTCGTCACACATACAATGTTACTTGTCAACGATTCATTGGCCTACCTCAAGCCGTATTTACACCTTCTTACGACGTCCTTTCATGGCCAGGGCATTTAAATAATTTCTACTTAATTACCCTCTTTATCGCCTGATTATAAATTCGGAATGAATGAATAAAGATGGGGGGAAATAATGCATCGTATTGTTTTAAAAGAATATTGAGGATATCTAGCCATGTTAATGTCTTTGCGTTGGACTTCCAAAAAACAGTTTTTACAAGTAGCCGTACCTCATTCATTTTGGAAGCATTATTCCTTGTCAAACATAACAAGTAGCGTACGACAGCTAAACGTGTCCGTGAAAGATCAAATCCAAGTCGGTGGTTTAAAATCTGTTCCGTATATGCCATTCGTCCGTCATGTTTGCATTCAAAACTCAAACAATTTTGGTAGAATGCCCAGATTCACCCTCGGTGTTAGACACATCCTCCTAATCTTCCTTACAATTTTCACTTTTGAAAGCTCCTTCAACTTACCACTTTTGTAGGATGAAGTCAGCTAAGGAAATTGCGATTTTTTGAGACTTTCCATAAACCATCTTGTAACAAAGCACGAGTTTCCCTATTTCCTACTTCCACAAAATCTTTTTTTTTTCTTCTTAAAACCCCAACTCGATATTTCCTTTTGGTATAGGAGGTTTCCACGTGTATAGGAGTTCGATATCGACATCTACAAGGTTTCCATCCAATACATGTACTCCACCAAAATATATATATATGCTCTTTCTTTCTTTGTGAGTTGAAACCTTAGGGGAAGATTTTTTCCTCTTGATGCAGTTAGCGTAGGATAAACAATGCTCTGAATTTGGAGGGGGAGTGAAGAGGGAGGGTGCGATTTTCATGGTGAGTATACTCGGCCGCGTTATGATTCAACTAGAGGAAGTTAAGTATATGTATATATACACCATCCGAGAAAAAACCTGGAAGAAGGGGACTTTTTTTGTCTTCTTTGCACACCACCGCTGCTACAAAACTTGGTTCCCAAAAAAAAATCATTTCTTCAGTCCAATGCATTTATATTACGTATTCGACTTGCTATAACTTTCAGCGTAGTTTCCAAAGAGCAAAACGTGCACACTGTAGATAATTGTTGCTGCATGGAGACACAACACAGCATTTTCCCCGAATCCGAAACCGTTTTACTTCAAATGTCTTAAAGCAATAAAAGGAATTTTTTCCTCTTCTCCTTTTCCGTCCCCAACTGGAGGAGTACAGGAACAAGACTTGTGTCTGGAAACGGATTCCATTAATTTATCCGTCCCCTCTACGCGTGGTAATCCACTCAGGCCTAGATTGGCTCTAATGGTAATGCATGCGTTGAAATGCGGAAGGCGTTGAAATTACTGAAGTATAGCTGCTCCGCCACAAACTTCCTGACAAAACTATTATCAAATGGTTATTATAATTAATTACAAGTAAAAATATATTTAGAGTCACTTTGCATGCTTGGGTTTTGCCTAGTACATTTTTAAGCTGTTTGATTTTCTCGCTTAATTTGCATTTACAAAATATATATAATAACTAGACGCTGCACACTATTAGACCATTGTTGATTGTTTAAAACTAATTAAAAATATAAATGTCGGCTTGGGGAGTAATTATTAACTAACAGTCTCAAAAATTTGTGCGTGATTCACAGCTTTGATGACTCCAGCTCAATTTCCAGCGGAATCTCGGATTTGAACGAGATTCCTACAGATTTGACAAGCTCTTCAGTCAATTCTGAGGTATCTAGCCCGTACGCCAGTCTTCAGGTAAATAAATCCAGAGCTTCTTGTGTCTATATAATCTCTCGTTTAATACCTGTGCCTTTCTTGAGTCTTATCAAATTAATCTTTCAATGTGGATTTTTTCTGGGTGAAAACTAATTCCGTCTCTGTCTTGCTCTTTTTTTGTGTGCTTTCTTCTTCAAATCTGCTCTTTGCAGCGTGGGGGCGTTAACAGTACTAACAAAAGCAGCAGCAGCGGTAGCAAAGGACTCAACAGTTTGTCTAAGCCTCCGAAGAAGCTAGAATCGCAGCAGCAGCAGCAAAGTATCATATACCGAGTGGTAGGGTCACGGAGTGGCAGTCGTAGATCATCTGCCACTGAAACAACCGCACTAGACATAAGCAGTAACTCGATTTATCAGAGAGTTCCGAATTCTTCTGTCGTGTTACATCAAAGTAGATGCGCAACTCTTCCAGTTGGATTTGTAGATCCGGCACGAATTATTTCGGGAAAGGGGGTGCATAAGTAAGTCGCGAGAGTGAGAGCTCAGAGTGGTCGAGCGGGGTTGAAGAATCATCTCTCAGCCACTGCTGCGGAACGACGACTTTGTGTAAGATTTGGCTGGAATGACGTAGATTTTTTAATTGGCTTTTGTAATTGAATTTCAACAGACATGGGCACCTGGTGAGTAATTTGAGAAGTAGTGAATCCTCTTCCTCCTTGCGAAGAGTTGCCAGTCCGGTTTCTTCCTCCAACCAGGCGCTACTCTCTCCGAGCGGGGTTGTTGGTGGAGAGTACGGTGGTGGTGGCGGGATTGGTGCCAACTGTCGTGTCATACCACGGGATAAGCAGCATCATCACAACAGCTCACCATACGCCACCGGTGGTGGTAATTACCATGGATCAAGAAGTGCTGGTGGAGTTGAGTACAGTCACCACCATACAGGAAGTGCGACTAACATTAGCAGTAATGCGTCCCACAAAAGGTCAATGAATAATTTAGATCCCAAGGGTAGTGGACGAAAAGGGATGATGGGTAAGTTGAATCACCTTCCAAGAAGGAAAAGATTAATTTTAATTTGCTTTTCTCCATATATATGCTGCTCCTTCTGCTCCATTTTAATGTATGCAACCTGCAAAGTCTCTAAATAGAAGGATTACCTTACCGTCGTCACAGCAGCCATGGTTTAGAGCAGGCAACGGAGCCCGTGTTCATATTAAATTGAATTAGCATATAATTTCACTTCACGTCCAGTGTGTTATCCGCCGCGTACGGTTCTCAGCCAGTTTTTGTCATTCCCATGAATGTACACCGAACGAACGACGAATAACCACAAATTTTTGCAATTAAATGTGGTGTAAAAGGAGTGAAGCCCATCAAAATTTTATATAGCTCTGACTACCCTCTCTCTCTCTCTCTCTCTCAGCCAGTCAATCAGTATTTCCCCGGTGGCTGCTTTTGAAGTGGCGACCTCAAAGTACTCTGGTGCATAGTAAAAGTAATTTTGTTTCTGGAGATTTTTAATTGCACCACTTTCAGACTGACTGACTGCTATAAAACACCTAATGCAGGCACAAGAGATGGATGACGCTGAAAGCATGAGAGCCGAACCGAGCATTAGGAATCCCATATCAAATCTAGTGTTTTAACCAACTAAATAAGCAAGAGTGAATCAAGTCTCAAACTCTCTACATTTTTTTTTCACCCCATTCCCAATTTGCATACTTTTCAGTGCTTGTTTTGCTTCCACACTATGGGTTTGGTATCTTCCTCGTGGCGAAAAAGAGCCAAATGAAAATTCCATTGGATTGATTAAAACCCCGGGTTGATAATTAATCTCTCTGTTGGACCATCCCATGCCAACCAACCATCAGTCGGGGATTCAGTGTGGCTAGTAAAAGTCCACATGGAGGCAAAAATTCTTCTTCTCTATTTATTCATCATCAAGGTGCAAGGTTCTTTGTAAATTAAAATAGTCCACACGCCATGCAAGTGTTATTCGCAAAGGATGATGATTATATATATATATAAATCTCTGTATATATTTAGGCGCACCCCTATGGGCTATGATGCATTTCAAGTAAGCCACAACGATTCTCTTCATGTTTTTACCACATATCATCATTCCTCTCTTTCATGAAAAACTCCAAGCGGCTCATGGCTCATCTCTCAGGGTCGAGCCTAGAGTTAAGCTTTAGTGAATATAGTCTTCCACTCTCTCTCCACTTTCACAACTTCCCCCACACCAAACCACTTCAGGGCTACTCCCGCATGAATGGAGTGATGCGATACGATACGACGACGATCCTCCTGCTACTTTTTTACTATATAAAAAATTATAGAGAAAGGAGTAGTAGTGGCACTTCTTTTTTTAAGCTACATGGTCACAGCACCCGAAAGGGAATGAGGGACATGGGCACAAAAATATTCTGTTCTGGACACTCATCCATACATACAGCAACACGGGAACATCATCAGAAATTGGGCTTACACGTTCATAAAAAATAAAAATGTGAGCTTTTAGAGGATGCCGGGAAGAGCATAGTGGAATGAAGAATATGCAAATGAGATGCTGAAGCCATCCCAGGCTACTTGCTCCTCCATGTCTCCATGATGACACTATAAAACTTTTTAGAAAGACTATAAGTTTTTGTTTTCTCTCTTCTATTCTTGCCCGTCTTCATCCCTGTCGAGAGCCCACGGTCCACGCCAACAGTGTACATACTTTTCTTCTTTGGGCATATTGTAACAAGAAAAGTGGTTTGGTTGGCTCGATTGTGTCATGCCAAACATAAGATTTCATTGCGGGATATTGCATTAAAGCATTTCAAGACTGTTTTGAGATTACACAGAAGATACATATATATTTCACTCACTTTCACTTTTAGGTCAGTGTGTTGTACGACGGGATGGAATGCTTTCTCGGTCTACATTTCTAATGGGCTTCTACACAATATATTATGTTCCATCTCCATCCTCTTGTCTACACACTTTGCAGTTTTTTTGGACATTGAAAAACATGGACGCGGAGAGAAAGTGTCTTGTTGGATTTCGATTTTTTTGTTTTTTTACTTCCCCCCTCAAGGTTACCACCCTGAGCAGCAAAGCATTTCTCCTGATTGAATTCCTGTAATCCGATAATATTACTAGCTTCCGACTAAAAGCTTATACATTTGACATTTTGCCATTTCTCCGTTTTATTCACCCCTCTCACACTTTTTTAATTTAATCCCTTTTCGGAGGAGAGCAGGTTCATTCGCAAAGCTTTCAGATGGCGGCTTACTTAGAGGGAACAAGTACTAAAAAGCAGTATACATTTTTCTTCTTCTCTGACTGAGTCACCTGCATATTCACTTTTACTCTCACAATTGGAGAAAGGGATTTTCCTTGGTGGATGGTCCTCCATATATACTGGTTGCGGATTGAGCAGGAATCATTTGAATTTTTATGGATGGATATGCACGTTCCATTATTGAATCTACTCAACCCGGCATCATATTTCCCCATGAAGTCAGTTTGGTTGCCAACTTTCCCTTTCTCTGGGCATTATGATAGAGCGACGTTTGGAGTTTGGGAACGATAAAAGCCTGGGAGAAGAAGAAGAAGACATTTGCGAGTAATGTGTTTTTTCTCGCGCAAAGACTATATAGTTACCCGAAAGAAGAAGAAGAAGAATGGGCAGGGCAAGATTACTTTTAATATTCTCAGGGTATTAGCCCCTTTTTTCTGAGAAAACAAGTCAAAGTCGCAGTTTAGATTTTCTGATTTTGTCAAATGCTATGCTATGCTAAAATGCGGATGAACATGAGAACACAGGGGTAAGATAGTATACTATTAGTACTACCTATACTATATTTCTGCGTGGTGGGCACGTTCATTGAGACGGATATCAAAGATGTATATATATATCCTTTTTTACGCGATGCGTAATCGTAAGAAAGTTTACGTGTCTCGTAAACCTCTCTTTCTCTCTCTTCGCACACATGTTCCTCCCCGCAGGTTTTATTGACCTGATTCCAATACGCAAAAAAGAAACATTCGTTTCCACTAGAGTCCTGTGAGAACCAACCAAAATATATGTTTTAATGCATACGCTTGTCTTTTCCAGTAATGTTTATGATTATCCTTTGAAAGCCACATTTGTTTCTGCTAACGGGAGGAGTGAGAGAGGAAAGTTAGAAGAGCCTTATGCCGCCGTCGCCCTATTGTTTGGGAGTTTGATGCGGAGCATATGTGACAAAGTGAGATTACGATACAAAGGGATTCATATCAGGACCACGCGGCAGGTTTTTGGAATGCGACTCTGGCTACCACCACCGTAACAACGGGTGAAACTGCGTGATTTCCTGGGCGTGTGCGTGTGTGTGCATTTTTACTATTTGCATGGACATGTATATATGACAAGCCTAAGCTGGGGATGATGATGGCAAGTAGGTAGTAGGTAGGTAGGTAACTCTGCCGCGTGGTGGTTTATGGATATCATCATCGATATTCCCACGTTGAGGGTGCGGGTGGCTAGGTTCCTCCAAGATTTCTCGGGGAAAGGATTTCTTCTCGAGTCCGTTCTCGTTACCACAAAAATATACACACAATTTTGTACATCTTCCTAGGGGATAGGGAGTGCGTTAATTCTCGTTGGATGTAGCCTTCTTCGCGTGGTGTTGTTGCTCCTTGAGTCGCTCCTTGGTGCGGTGGTGGTGGTGGAATGAACAAAGAAGGAATGCTGCTCCTGTTTTATTTTATTTTTTGCTACAGGAACAGTTCCCATAAAAAGGGAAAATTCATACGAGTGAGTTAAGTTTTGATGGGGCTAGCCGAGTTTTTATGTGCTCGTAAAGCTCACAACATTACCCTGTGTTGCGAGACCAAAAACAGGGATAAGGAGAGAGAGAGAGAGAAAGTCGTTGCTCGAGAAATGGAGTAGCAGCAGCAGCAGCAGTAGCACTCCCTCCTCATAAGCTTTTTTTCTTGCCAGGCTACTCAAAGCGATCTAAAGATGTAAGCATTCACTGCAGAATTTTCTTAATAAGATTTCTTATTTTGGGGCGCAGAAGACTTTCCATTGTCTTCTCTTGTTATCGGGATCGGGGATGGCTTTAGCGGAGAAAAAATCGTCGGTTTGGTTGGATATATGTGTGCGTCTGCCTGCAACTACGAGGTTATAAGAGTTGGTTCTTCTGCTATGCGGCACACGTCATGTCGTGAAATAACAGAAAATTGCGTGACAATGGGATTGCTGTACCCCTATTGCTCACATGCGAGAATTTTTTTTGTGGAGGACGATGTCGCTTTCAAACACACACACACACACACACCAACTCGCACTTACTAACCGATAATTTTCCACGCAGGACACGAACCCAAAACAGATCATATTTTTGCCTACACACGTACTTTAATAAGTAAAATATCCCGCGTGGAATTTATGTCTGAATAATATTTGGGCACGTGTAAGGAATCCTTCTAGGCAGCCGTCTAAGACAGAGGAATGTGCATTAATGGGCACTCTATATGGATATTATACGGTTATGGGCCTGGCTATAATACTGAATGCACCATTTTTGTTTGTGCTCTAGGGATCAAAGAAGATCATTACAGGAAGGAAACCATTGACAAATCGGATCGACAACGGAGCAACGGCGGCGGTGGTGGTGGTGGTGGTCACAACAGCAGTGGAAGCTCTGGTAGCAGTAGTTCTGGAGGTGGTGGTGATGGAGGTAAAAGATCAAAAGGTGTTAGCGCCAGTGTTGGCAGCAGTGCTGCTGTGCCAGCCCCAGCTCCTACCGGGTTTGGTTTTATGCGACGACCTAATGGCGGCGGCGGCGGACCTGTGACACAAAGCGGAGGTAACGGTAACAATACCAAGTACGCCGTTCCTGTCACCGTTAGTGGCAACGGGAAAATGGTCGGCGTCAGGGAGATGATGACGGCTGAAGAGTTCAAGCAAGCTCATGCCGCACTAGCAGCGGCAGCGACGACAAGCTGTTCCTCGCATATGAGTCCCTACTCTGTAATCACAACCATACAGCAGCAGTCCAATCCCGGCTCGGCCCAGAGCCCCAAAACACGGACCAAAGTGAAAATTTCCGGGGGAACTCAGACCACAAATGATTTGCACGAAATGAGTAGGCCCCACTCTGGGGGAATGTATGCACAACCCCACCTCCACCATCATCCCTCATCTCACACCCAGCAAATGCTTCACAACCATCACTACAGCCAAACGCTTCCGGGTCACGTGGGAAGTAACACGAGTGAGGGGGAGTATGCCTCTTCAACCTGTTCCAGGAATTCTGGATCATTTGTGTCCTCGCAACAAGGTGGCTCACAACCTGGTGGCTCCTCCGCTGCTGCTGGCTACAAATCATTGTCTTTGACTACTCCAACTGCAGCCCAACTTTCACAAAGCCTCAGGGAGAGGATTCTTGGCTCTCAGAGTCTGCCCAAAGGTGCTACGTCATCTGCTGACTATGCGGCTATACTCGCTGCCATCCAGCATCAACAACATCATCAGCAAATCTATGGCACTCCGAATGCGAGCCGAGATAGAATGTCTCGATATGCTGCCGCCGCCGCTGCGGTGGGTAATAATGGGAGCAATGGCAAGAATCCGATGAATGATGGGTCACTCAGTGACGCTGGCGGATATGTCGCGTACAGCGAGATTTATGCGTCCACTGGAGGGGTCGGTCCGACGCCATACTCGTGGATGAGGCATAGCACAGGATACGCGTCCAGTATTACCAGCGCTCCTACCAGACTCGTTGGAGGTACGTACCTACGTCTTGATAACTTTTTCTTCCTCCATTACTTTACGCCACCGCTCGCATCGCATATATATATACGTATTATTATTTCGCGGAGAGAAACAGAAGGAAACTTGCCGAGACAATTTTATACCAAAGAGGGGAAGAAGGGAATGTATGCAACTAGGTAATATCAATACCTGTCGAATGAATCCCAACCGGGGAAAGAGTATTCTCTCTGAGTGGTGTATGCATCAGTTGTGGAAAAAAGGAGGAAATTGGAGTGCAAACCTACATCACGGTTATGCTCCCCTTTAATGAGAAAATTATTCAGAAGCAAATGTTGAAGGTAGGTACAACACCGGGTGTGCTCCGTCGTAACGTAACAGTCAGCAAGCAGACATAACCACCGCACCACCGTTTCCCGATTCCATTCCAATTCTATAAGGTAGTCGTAGTCTTTGTCGTGGTGGGTACAGATAAGCACTCTGCATATATATATAAATATATTCCACACAGCGTGGATTCGAGTGGAACCTATACGCCCGTTTAAATTACGAATATGTGTGTCACTACCAATATCAAACTTTTTTTTCCCGAATTGGATTATTACTATAATGTGGATGGGTGGTGGTGGTGGTGGTGGGTGTATATCCAAGTGTGACTGTTTCTTAGAAAAACCGGGATAACACCCCACCACCACCGAGAGAGGAAAAAACCTCCAGTTATGTATGACATGCGGTCAGAAAAGTTTTCTTTTTTGAAAACAAACTTCTTCTTCCTCTTCTTCTTCATGGAAGAGAGGGGAGTCTTTCCTAGCTCAATACAAGACAAAGTAATAAAAAAATAAACAAGGTAGGGGTATTTGTCCATGGTAGTCTAAAGGGGGTGGTTGGTTAGTGGAAGCATTATATACACTTTTCGCAATATGCAATGTCATGTCACACAACCGCAAAAACAACTGAATCTACCTAGTTACCGCTCTATATAGTTTAGGTAATTGGAAAAAAAAGTTTGTGTTTTTTTATCTCGACTTGTGTTTCTGATTTGCGGGTTACACCAAACTATATCCATGTACAACATCATATATATACTTACTTGCCCTTCGAAAAAGAAAAAAAAAACTCAACTTTTTCTTACGAAATAAAGAGTCAAGAAAGAGGAGGAACAAGAAGAAAAAAAATGAATGAAAACATGACTTCCAACTGAGAGGCAACCCGGCTGCTTGGAAAGTACAGTCACGCAGTTTAATTTGCATTTGGAAATAATCATGAAATACCCATTTGTGTTGGGTGTGCAAACCCGAGATAGAGATAGCGCTAGCTAGCTAGGCATTAGGGAATAAATTATAAATTAGCGTGGAACGGTTGTGGTGGATACGGAAACTTACGGTACAGAAAAGAAGGGTAGTCTTTTTAGAAGCAGGTAATAATGGAAATGAGAAAAGTAGTTTTTTGTTTAGTTTAACTTAACTCGTGCATAATATTAAGGAGTTGTGTTGTGAGATATGTCACAATCCTACGTGGATAGCATACTGCCTCCAGATTGTTGTTTTTTATCTTTGTTGTTGTATCCTACTCATACCGACATGTTTCATGATGAGGTGCCTTTCTCCAAGGACAAGTATTTCTCACGGGGAGCTATCCGGACATGTCATAATAAATTTTGGGAGTAAAGTGCCACTGATGATGATTTGTTGTCTGATTTTATTCCCGACCATCATCATGCCAAACATGCTGCCAAGCAAAACAACGTGTTACACAATTAGGTTGTCATTTCGGAAGTCTTGACACGTATCCAAACTAGAAAGAAAATGAGAAAAGAATTGTTGTTTTCCCCTGTTGCATCTGTGCAAAAAAATACATACTTTTGATGTCATCGAAGGGGACACACAAAGATGAGGTTCATGGCTCAAATTTGTTGTAACAACAACGATTCGCGAGCGAGCTTGTAGAGCTCTTCAAGTCATCATCATTGAAGCTAATAAATTGTGTAAAAGTAAATGACTTGTGGCTTGTGAAAACAATGGTAAGGGTAAAGTTCAAATTAGGTATTTTGATATACATAAAAGTGTGTGTGCTGTCATCATTCTTGGCATTTCCCCACTTCAACAGTGCTGTGTATTTAATTTTCTAAAAAGTACTCTCCCTCTCCTCCTCCTCCTTGAAAGAGTGTGACGGATGAAAAGAGGCCTGAGCAGGTTGTTGTACACTTTTATTTTTTGTATTCCCTTGATTGAAATTGTTCAACTTGTTTTGATGCAGCTTGTTCTCTATGAGAGTATGCTGCTGATAACAAGGTTACCCAGTGCTGGTTAGAAACATTATTGCAACAACATGCAACATCCTTCACTTTCTCCAGTCTCCTTACTTTCTAGGCAGATTTTTTGTAGACCTTTTACGGGAAAGAAATGGGTTAACTGGGTCCGAGAACTCAACCCGACCACTTTGTCATGTGAAATGTAGTTTTTGAGTAGTGTAATATGAGAAATTGAGAGAGAGAGTTGGAGTATCTGATGGCAGCATACATAATCGGGAAAAAAGGGCAACGCGACGGAAAAGTAGACTGTGGACGAAGTACGTACCCAAAAGTACGGTGTTTTGAGAAATTGCAAAATATGAGATAAAATAGTAAAAGGGGTTGACTACTCCGTTACCATTTCTTGACAGGAAATTATGAAGCAGTCCACGTCTCAATTATTTATTTAAATTGCACCGTTGTCAGTTGAGCGTACTGAAAAGTCGCTCGCGGGAATACGCTCTGGTACATATATATATATTGTCAAGTTTTCTGGTATACTCTCTGCGGACACACTAGACAACAAAAAACATTTCAACCTGTCTACAAAACTTTTTTCGTAACTCTCTGATGCCTCTCTTCTAATTGAGATGAATTAAAGAGGAGTGGAGGAGGACATGAGGTACAAAATTAAAGATGGGAAAGTTTCCTTTGTTTTACTCACACTCAACATATATGAGCCAACCCACAAACTAAAATAAATACAGTAATTAATATTGGTTTCTCATTGTTTTTTTTTTAAATGTTTTAGCTGGAGGAAGCATGACAGAAGCGGAGAGCATGGAGTCTCTTAGCTCAAACTCGTCGTTGGCAGCGCAACTACGGGATGCCAGGTCAAACAATTTAACTCAAGGGAGGATCTCGTCTGCAACGCAGAACCGAGAGCAAGGGAGTCCTTCCAGGAGTCCTAGACTTAATCGGAGCAACAGCATTAGGTATATACTCGAGAAAAATATAATATCTGCATTGTTAATCACAGTGTTTGTATACGTTTCTTGCATTCTTCGAATGAATAATAATACGGCAATATGAATACCTATAGTAGTAGTGGATTGATTCATTAGACTGATTAAATTTTATCAACTAAATCACACATTATGTTCCTAAATGGTACGCCATGCCATGTCGCTTAAGTAACATGATTCCATCTAGACGAATGAATTATGAATTGTTGTGAGCAATGTTTTCCCTTGTTGCTACTCCCACTTTTTAATTTTCATGAGCAGCAGCAACATTTAGCTCGCATTACTATAAAAAAAAGTTGTTGTTTTTTTTTCATTCTCCATATATTGGATTCATGTGCGTGCAACAAATGATGATGTGGCTAAAAGAGGCTGCGAGTTAAGTCCAGTAGAGTGGAAAAACAAAGAAAGAAGAATATATACTTACTTTTTTGCAAATGAATGTTGTTGTCATGTTGTTTACATACTGATCTAATCTCTCTTGCCATGTGTGTATTTTTTTCTGTTTTATGTCTTTCCCTTTTGCCAATCATTCGAATGATCGATCTTGAACCGTACTACTCTTCACTTGACTAAACTTCTTGCGATGTCCTTTTTGGCTTGGTTGAATCCTACTTCCACTTGTTCTCAATCTTGCATGAGCACACACGTTGTTGTACCCTGGGAAACTATGTGTGAACACTCTTAACTTTTTTTTATGTCATACCTGTAAAACAAAAAAAAACGAAAAATTCGTCTATTCTTCTGCCATTCCATGCGTGTAGCCATTTCCGCGAGAGGACTTTTCCCAGGTAAATCAATCTTTACTTTTTATGTCTTTTTCTTAAAAAAAAACTCTTTTCCCCTCTCTGCCAACCTGCGATCCTTTCCAGCGTCAAATCAGTTCTGAAATGGATATCTGGGAGAGGGAGGAGGAGGAGGGTGAGAGGCCAAGAAAAGACACAAAACTGACAAGTTTTATAAATATAAATGTATATATATGTATTGCGTTGTGTGCACCTGAAGAATTCACATATTTCCTTTTGGATTTGTGTATAAATTTCGACTTATATATATATATGTACCTTGTTTTCAATGCACGGCTACTTTTCCCCTTAGTTTTACTCCATTTCACTTGGTTGTTCCCATTTTATCGGTGTAAAATCCTTTTCTTGTACTTTTAGTCGTGTCATGTGGAAATTCAATCTGGTACAAGGGGTTTCCACACGCTCGAGCATGATTTTTATGAGTGGAATTGTGACTTTTTTATTCAATGCTTTTTTCTGTCTGCCTGTCTCTCTCTCCCTGTCTCGAAGTTATATTGATGTACTTTTGTGACTTTCCTCCTCACTTTTAACTCTGAGTCTGATGTTTGCCCTCCTCCTACTTTGTAGATCAACAAAATCGGAGAAACTGTATCCGTCCATGTTGCAACGGAATGACGACGCAAATCCCTACTACAGCTCGACAATGTCTGCCAGCGGAGTGCCCGCACTTCCCACGTCCCCAATTCATGGACCGGCAGCGAGGTAATTAGAAAACAAAAATATAGACAATGCCTTCTTGGTGTACGTACCAACCAACCAACCAACTCAAAATTCCCTTGAATAATTCATTTTCACTCTCTCTTGCAGATTGTGCTCTGGGGCTGGAGGGCCAGCTGGTCAAGGACCGTATTCTTCCGCAGCGTCTGCCTCCAGTAATCATAGTGTGCGATTGAGCATGTCTCCATATTCGGGATTTCTAGCAAAGCTCTCCACTAAGGAAGACGACAGTAAGACAGCTTTGATTTACAAACAAGACGTTCTCTACTTCCCTCCGTGATCCTCCTCAGTTGGAGACCTATCATTAGCCGCAATGATTGATAACTAATAGCAAACACTGAATGTATTTTTGTATTCATGAACTTGTAAATTAGAGAACATTTGTTTCTCGGTGGGCGTTGCCCTAACAAGCCAACGATGAACAGAAGGATAATGTGTGAGTTTAGATATACGCGTCAGCATAGCAGTTAGATTTGTTAGATTGCCAACGACCAAGACGACGGCGACGACCAAGAGGTGTACGCTGTATAAAAAAATATTCCTGTCAAGCAGGCTTTTTTCTTGAGGATAGCAAAGAAAATATTTATTGGCTCATTTCTTAATTATGCTTATTTTCTAGACCATTGTTGTATGTTGGTGCAGGGTGCAAACGTGTAAAAGGAATGTGAACTCTGTTGTAGAGAGAGAAATTATAGATTAGAGAGACATTCTGCACTACTCTGTCTCAAGTTCATTATATTCAGCTCATATTGTTCCAGGCGTCGCCTTGCAAGTTCTTAAGGTCAGGAAGAGAGAAGAATATCTCCTGTTGTAAATCAGTTTTTAATGTGTGTATTAGATCAAGATCAAAGAAGCGAAGCGAACACAAAAATACCAATTGCCTTGTGGTCGGTCGGTCGGTCGCATCATTTTTATATCGAGTAAAAATCCTTGTAAATGTTGTCCATTATGTAAATCAATGATGAACCGCTGTTAGAGGCGCTTAGAGCGCTCCGTTTGTCTTATTTATTTACAAGCGTGTATTATTTTTTTCTTCTTGTCGTTTAGCAATGCGTTTAGTTCGGCGTTATCGAGTATGAAGGGTGGTCCCTTTTATGTGTCGATAAAGTTTTTGGTATGAGCCAGTTAGCAGTAAAGTAACCATGTTTGTATAGCTCGTCAATCATTTAGAATAATGCTCAATGCCTACAGGTTTTTCTTATAATTTCTTCCCCTTCATTTCGTTACGCTTGTGTCGTTTATCTTATTTTCGCGCTAATAGGCACCTTCGTCGGCCAGAATCTAGTTGTTGCGCTGAAAAGACAAATCATAAAATGATAACATGGGGCATGCCATCCATGTCAGAGGATATTATTTCTGTAATGAGAGATTACCAGTTAGAAAGACGACTACCAGGAGGATGGAATTAAGCCAAAAATTATTCTTGACGACTATAATCGACGACGACACCACTTGTTGATGTATAACATAGAAGGATATAATAATATGCTCCTTGTTTAATTTATTTTTTTCTTACAGTAAACGCCTCGTCGTTGAGTCTTGTTTCAACAGCTTCATCCCTCTACAGCTCTCAGGAAGATAAGCATGCTCATGAAGTGCGGAAACTGAGGAGGGAACTGACCGAGGCGCAGGAAAAAGTGCAGACGTTGACCAATCAGTTGACTACAAACGTGAGTCTCCTTGTCCAATTTCTGTTTCTCGCTTTGCGTCTTTCGTCCTCCACACAAAGATAACTGCTTGGCTCCATGATCTCACCGTGCTGATTGACTCACTCCACTCACTCCAACCTACATACAGAATGATTATGATTACCTCGTTACAATGCGTCTCAAGCTTTTTCTTTTGAATTAGCAGCAGCGTCCGTGGTAGAAAATCTTCAGTTTAAGTGGCTAATCCTCAATATTATTCGTTTCGGCTCTCAAGATAATATTCAAATCTTCATGAGGCTCTGATGTGACAAGATAATCTGACGTTTGATGATTATTAGCCCTATATCTACCGAAGCATAATACAGGTTACATCGCATCAGTATTTTTTTTTTTCATCTTGGAAAAAATGCATCTGCTCAGGGTGTCAGCTTACTTGTTTCGAATAATTGTATTAAGGAGGATTACTCGTGCCGTGTCTTGGATGTGATGTGATTGTTGTGTAGCACGTCAATCCGACTATCTGACACTTTACCTTTAAACGCTATTTAACTAACCTCTAAGCCATATTATCCCTTTACGATTGAGAGTTCTGTCAAGGTTGTTTTCCGAGAGAGGGTCTTAATCTCTCTCCTTCCTTTTCAACCCGATTTGCTTTGCTCTGGGGAACGTGGATTCGAAAATGTTTCCTAGGAAAAAAATATTATACTCTGTCGTTTTTTTACATTTTTATAGCCAGCTAGCTTGATAGCATTTTTCGTAGAATGCAAACACTGCTTTTTTAGAATCCATCAGACTTCAATAGTTACAAAATACGTAGATTCATCCTGCTCATCCAACAATCCCAATGGGATAATTTCAGATTGATGTTTGTAATTTACGGGACTCAGATGTGGCCCGTGTTTGAGGTCGACAAGATTCATAAAACCTGATGCTGCTGGGTGAAGCCAATTTCACAATCATCGTATCATCCCATCGTTTAGAGAATATGGGAATGCGGGGATTTTGTAATGTCCCGTGTTTAGCAGAGGAGGTTAATGCACATTTCACTAGAAAAAAATAATATGCTTAACTCTTAAAAATTCAGTTTTTTTCTTCTTCTTCTTATCATCCAAGAAAGTTTACAAGAAGGTAAGTAAGTGATAGATGTATATATATACTGAAAATCCAGCCTTAAAATCAGGTTTGATAGAATCATAGAATACCAACTTTTCTTCTCCTTTCCTGCTTTAGTAACTTATTTGATGCAGATATGGTGTAATGTCAGGATGAAAATGTGAAGATGCACTCGAGTCTCATCTCCATCCCTTTTTTCCTACAAAGCTTCATGCCTCATCTCCGTAATGAAATGGTGAATATACCACCACTAAATATTAATGGGATAAAATGTTGGGAAAAAATAAGTTGTACAGACAATGAGCGTCTGCTGGTGGAGTGGGTGAGGCTGATGCAAGTAGTGCTATAAAAGTGGTGCGTGGTCCGGAAATAAAAATAAAAATAATGAAATTCAAACTTTGCCGAAATGTATAGCACGCACGTGTGACTGGCTAAAGTCAAGTTGTATGCTTAAGAAATCGAAAGGAGACTGCACGCTCATGATGATACTTGGCAAAAGACGAACAATTTCGATTGTTATGCATAATATGCCATGAAAAAGCACACTGTCTTTTCAAGGGATAAAGATGATGATCAGCCAGAGTGAGTATTTACTTTTCCTCCTGAATGTGAATCCCAACCCCGTCAAGTGTGTTCCCGTTGATGGGAACAAAAACCGTTTTTTATTATTCTACTGGCAAGAGAACACCTCCATGATGATCATCATCATCATCATCATCAAAATCTTGAGCTAATGTCATTCTAAATTTGAGCTGTTGCATTAGCGTTCGATGATCGTCGTCCTTTTAGCTTCCGTTCTATCGGTAAGGCACATAGGCAATCGTAACGTAGCACGAATGACTCTGCAAAACGGGAGAGCAGTGAATCAATTTAAAATCATAATTGAAAATGCATTGTATTGACTTGCCTCTTTTTCCCTTGTAAAAAGTGTAACGGGAGCTGGTAACATTGTCATCGTCATCGTTGGATTGCAAGTGGAAAACAGGTGTTAACGACCTGTAAGCTACAAGCTGGTCGAGTTAACAAAAGCTCAGCTAGATAGATATTGTATTATATGGTGATGTGGGAGGTAAACTTGGGATTTGCATACCACACCACTAAGGATTTAGTAGTGTGCCATTTGGGATTTAAATTCCAGAAGTAACCACACTCGCATGGGGACACTTGTTATTTACACGAGTTTTTTAGTACACACACTGCTTAGTCGCCCGTGAAATGGGAGTTGCGTCTCGTCTCTCTGCTCACGTAAATTATTTGCCGTGCCCCTCGTAATCATTGGGTAAATCCAGGATGCAACTGTACGCGATGAGAATTGAAAGGGTATTATTAGGCTGGTCGTTGAATGTCGAGTTTGGTGATTGATTTTCATATCGAGTCGGTTTACCTAAGTATATAAATTAGCAAATCCTGCTTGCTCATTTAATCTTTTTTTCCTTTTTATAGTATGAGGCTCATTTTCCGGCTACAATTTTTATTTCAATTCAGTCAGACTCCGAGTCTTGTCATGCAATCACGGTCTCGTCGCTTGAAATAAGTAAGCTCTCTTCTTCTTCTTGGTTCCATCATCGTCGCTCGTCGAAAAAGTTTTATGCCGAACATCAATTTTCGGTGCATATAAAGTGCACAAGCAAGTAATGAAAAGCGCTGGGTTGACTCTGATCCAAGCCTTTTTCGTTTGTAAAAATGCGTCGAACATCATGATCATCATCGTTATTATGATGATAATGATGATGAGACTCTTTCATTGTATTGTTTCATCCAGAACAAGATTGCCACGGCCGAAAAGGAAATCGCCGGCATTTACAAGCTCATTATGCAAATCGTTTTTGAATTATACTCACATCCACTTGCTTTTTACGGGCTTGCTCTCCAAGATTACACACATTTTTTTCCTCTCATTTCTCCAACCACCTACCTCCTCCTCTTCTATAAAAGATTATTTGTTCGGTGGTGATGGAGAAGAGGAAGAAGGAAGGAAATAATAAAGCTGCAAGTTTGAGATGGTCCTCACGCGGCCACGGCCAACATGGAGGAGGATAATTTTCTTCTGAGGGGAAATGCTTTCAGATAGTGTAATCACATAAAATGGATGGATAGACGAGCGACTGTCCAGCTATCCAGCTGTGTTTGTGCGTGGACTCTGAGCACACACTCTGGATTAGAAAGTCCACAACAGCACAGCCCAACTCCATATATCTATGGTTTATTAGGCACCACCGAAAAAATCGCATCTTATCCGCTGCATTCCTTCTCTCTAAAAAGACTTTTGATTGAGGATGGAACACACGCACGTCGCTAAGCTTTCATACTTATGATATCTGTAAAAATCTGTGACAGATTAAAGGAAGAAGAAAAAGAGTGAATGCAAATGTCACTAAAATATATATACGTACGTACACAGTGTCTACCTGGTGGTATCCTCCTGACTCGACGTCGTCGTCGTCGAGGTATAAAGACGTAGCCTGTTATTTTTTTGTTAGACTATGCATTTTTGTGACGGGATAAGGCTATCAGGGAAACAACGCCTATGACACGGGATGGCGTTTTTGACGGTTGCGTAAATGTGGATGAGATGAATTTTTTTTGCTCGCATTCCTTTCCAAAATTTACTCACTTCAAGTGCGACACGTTTCGCTCTTTGTTTGGCGTGTCGTACCGTGTACGTACACATGGAAGAGGAGTGCGCTGAGCTGACTGACTTGAGCCTTTTCGACTTGAAACAAATATACGCAGCGATTGCGTGTACCACTAATGGAAATTGACTGTAAAAATGTCAAAAGTTGCGGAGAGGATCGACAAGGGTGGCATTTTTCCTTGTTAATAATGTATCATTCATCCGACCGTGCGCTGTGGTGTATTTGCTTGCTACTACTATTCGCTCAGTTTAATACCGTTTCTTTGCTGAGGTTTCCTCAGTCAGGCTCTGTTCGGGATTCCCCAGTTGACTTTTTACAGTAGGTACATTGACCGTGTACGTATCTTCGAGTCCATATTTTTGAACTCTTTTTTCACAAATATTTTTCTTACAACTTCCTCGTGTCGGCCCCTTTCCTTTGTTGCTCCTTTGCCAAAGGAATGAGGTTTTCTGAATGAGTATTACGCCAGAAAGATTTCTTGATTACTTCTTGCTGCCATGTATGGGCTGGGGGAGATAAGTTAATCACGTAATTTTGTTGGGATTCATCACCATTCATGCTTATTCAAGCCAAACACCAATAAATTATAGGGAAAGGTGTAAAACGGAATGGATTCTTTTTTTCTGGACACTTTTCAATGTAAATGAGTGCTGAGCAACAATTTGTGCTTTTTCATTCTCACCACAATAATCCCCACTCCCATTCCCCGTGTTCCCTTCTCCAATTTCAATTCGCGTCATGGCTCGTCTGATATTTGATACTGCATCACCATAAGAACGTAATTATTTTTTTCTTATGATAAATTAATTGTGTGCTCGGATCCACATCTTTTTATAGCGCAGACGGCGAGGATCATTTATAAAACGACTGTTATTACACCTTCTTCCATTCTTTCCAACTCCAACCGTATAAGGGCGACAAAAAAGGAAACCAGGCGCAAAGGAGTACAAGGCTATTTTGGATTTTGCGTTGATTAATATGAACGGCTTGTGCAAAATATACCTATATACCTATGTGTTATGTCATACCGTTCAAGGATTAAAATGTAAAGGTGTGGGGTGTATAGGCGCGAGTAGGAGACATCAACCGAAATTAACACCACACCAGTCAAAAGTAGACACGGGGGAAATGCATTGTCGTGCAAGGTAAATTTGTAAACTGCTGAGTTAATCAGTGACAATAGAGGGGTGCTAAAAATTATATAAAAGAAGGTTTCATCGCCTTCTTCAAACTTGAAGGTTGGACATGGAACCACTATGCAAATATGCTGAGCAATATATATATAGCTTTTTAAGCAATAAAATGAGCACACGCTTGGTTTCGTCGTGATGGAGCAGTAGTGTTTGGCGCACAGGGTAAGTAACAATACGCATGACAAATTTCCGCAGAGCCAAAGGGACAACAATAGGTAGTGGCATGAAAACGTGTGTGTACCCATGAATAAAACATGATGCATGAGTAGAAGATTACAATGTTTAAAAATGAGCTTTTCTGAACTGAAGTAACATCCATACCGAATAGTCAAAAACTACCACAGGAGCTCTAACAATGTTGACAATTATTATTGTGTCGCTGTGCGTACCGACACCGGCCGATATAGGGATGTAATAATATGAATGATGGGTAGGAGGTGTTCACTGTTCACACAGTTCGACATAACTGGGCTTCGCCTTTTCTCCTTGATTAAGAAGTTTTCTTCTTTTTTTAAGGAGCCGCAGTTCCGTGTGTGTAAAAAAAAGAAACGCTAACGTTTTGTTGTAATTTTGTTTCCTCCTCGTAAATTCGAGTTATCGAAAATTCTGAGGGGTACAAGAAGAAGAAATTCCCAGGCGATTTTCAACCAGAAAATGTTCACCTGTCAGGGGAACGCTAACCTTTAATAATGCAGACATAATTTGTTGTGAATAGCTGTCAAACTTATACCCTCTTTTACACAAATACACACACACAGCATCTAGATACCTGTTCTTTTTAAAAAGCTTATATATAACGTTTTGGTTCAGTCAGAAAAAAAATTAGATTTGTTGGCAGGGCATATAATAATGGTGGTGGTGGTGGTGGATGAGTGGAGGGTATGATACGTACCTATAGTTTTTAACTTCATTTCCTGCGATCCATGTCAAGAAGAAGATGAGCACAAGGTAAAATCCGTGTTGTCTGCCTGTCCGTCATCCATTTTTCCGTAATTCATAAAAAAAGAAAGAAAAGGGAATCCATCCAACTGGCTCGTATTTAGTTCATGTCTGCCTGCAGCAGCTTTAAATGTGGTATCATCCGTGCACGACGATTTTTACTCCTTTTAAAGGAAAATCTTCTTCTTCTTCTTCTTGGTGTGATGCATGCTACGAGATAAAAAAACGATATTTTAGTTAGACGGATTCCCTCAGCTAACTCCTCCATCTGTTTTCTGTTGGTAGGTGGGTTGTTGTGTACGTACATATAAATCTTCCGTAAATCTCTCACTCACTCATGGTTTCCGCTCTGCCCAGGACTACTACACATCACACACAATAGGAATTAATTGAAGGGAAAACGGGGAATCTGTTCTGGTTTCCTCTCCATCTCTCTCTCTCCATCTCTCTCTCTCTCTCTCTCTCTGAATCGAATGGGTTACTCTTCTGCCTCGATGATCATTCCATCCAGAGATGTAAGGTTGAGATTAAAAAACATACACAAAAAAAAACTGAGTGAGTGAGTGGAAAACGATGAGACGCTGAACAAAACAACAAAGTGAATTTTAGCCAATAAGTAAGGTTATGCCAAGTTCAAATGTAATAATGTGGATTAGGTATACCCCGTTTTTTTCTACTTGTTTAAACAGTTTATTTTCTCACATGTTGATTTTCTATGTGTTTTTTTTCGCCACACGAAACACATTCCATTCATCGCAGCTGAGTGTTTCGAACGTGTGGCAAAAAAGTTGGTGATATGAGAGGATCCCCTCCTGATGATGATACACATTGAAATATATGGGAACATCTGCACAGCAAAACTCTCTGACTTCAAGCTTGGCTGCCTCTTTGAAATCTTTCTTTTTTTCACTTGGAGCAAGGTTTTCAGTTGATAAGATGAAATTTGATGATGAAAAGTCAAGAAATGAAGGTTGATGAAATATAATAAGCCCAACGGGTTTCAATGTGTGTGCGCACCAGAGAGAGAGATTATTCTACCTTTGACTTCGTTTTCGTTTTTTTTTGTTTTAATACACGCCAACATCAGTCAGGAGAAGGAATATTGCCACGCTTACGCGTATCGTTATATATTTGTGATGCAATGTGATCGTATCGTATACATCATTTACTCGAATTAGGATACCCAAGTAGAAGCTATGTGAGAGTTAAGTAAATTTTAATTTTTTCCCCTTGTTCTTCCTTGGTGAAAGATTCATTTTAAAAATGGAAATCTTTTTTTTTTTTTGTAGGCATAGCAGCGTTTTATAGAGTGTGTGTACGCATTGCACCAATTAGAATGCAAGTGTTGTAAATTTTATGGGAAAACTCACAGTTAGTTTAGCTCACTCCCAATCCTCTTCCTTTTCACTTTTCATCTTCATCATCGTCAAAATACACTTGCATCCTATGTAACCGTGTACAGGATCCCTTCTCACCTTACACATCAGCTCACTTTTTTTTGGAAATCCTTATGTACGTAGTATTCACATTTGAGAGGAAGATGAAGAAGGTGGATGCAGATGGGTGGAGGGTTAGAAGAGTAAAGGATGGAGGTGTTTATTTCATTTAAGTTTTAGGTTCCACGTATTTTTTTGTGCTTTTTGAGGCTTTTTAGCTTCCCATTTTTTTCATTCAAGAGGTATATTATCCTATGTAGTAGCATTGGATTGTAAGCAAAAGCAATTTCATGCAACACCACAACCAATTTAAATGCACGCCTCTATGCCATGCCATCCATCCCCTGTTTCGAAGATTTGTGCTGGATTTGTATATTTTCAAGCTTTTGGCAGTGTTTTATCCAGCTGTGTAGTGCAGTGTGGAAATGTGTCAAGCAAAAAGAACCTGCTTGAGAGATGTAAAGAAATGCTGATTTATTGACTATATGAGGCTGTCGTGCTTGAAAATCTGATTGCGGTTTAGAATTGAAGGGGGTGGAAAATTTAGATATTATTGTCTCATTTTTTTGTAAAATTAACCGATAGCCGATTTTGAATTCCAATTTGCAAAATGTTTCGAATTTCGTAACCTCAATTTCCATTACTTTGATCATGTCCCGGATTTGTTCAACTCCCGAAAGGTAGCCAACAACAGTGTGTACCACGAAACCAACGAAACTATAAAGATTCATATGGTGTATATAATTAAATTAATGAATCAACCATGAGGAAATCGTTGTTGCAGTGGATGTGGCAACCCAAGTCCCAAAACCGGAGAGAGGAGGATTATTTTAGGATTTGGGACGTACGTGAGGAAATGATGATGAGAGTATTGCAGGCAAGCAAAGGCAAAGTATGTTGTGTTCCATATATACGCCTTCTTCGTCTCCACAGCAGCATTGCTCCGCGTAATAGCGGTTTCTCCTTCTCCGCTCCTATTCCTCTTCTTTCTTCAATTTGTATCGGGCGGAGGATAAAGTTTCATGACTGTGGTTTCTCCAGAAAAGTTTCCCGAGATAGAATAATTATGGGCGACAGGAAGATTCCTCCGTACTATTTGTCTTGGATGGCGCGTTTGAAAATGAAGTTGAGAGTTCGGAAAGAGGAATATAGTTTGTCATTCGAACTTCCCTTACCTAATGACTCTTCTCAAGATAAAAATTGCGTAGGAAAAAGGAGTAATCGAAATGTGACCTGTGTACTGGGATATTACCCGTCATGTTTCCCTTTTCCATAAAATAATGTTGTTCTTTTTTTGTCAGCAACCTTAAAACGCCTTGCTTAGACATGGGCACGATGCGGTGTGGTGGTGGTAGGGTGCTTTATGGGAATAATTTATGGAAAAAAATGTTTACCAAAACAAAAATTTCAAAACACAAAAAACGAATGGAAACAGGTTGCAGACCTGCATTTGCCATAGGCAGCAGTAAAACGCAACTCGCATTTCACTTTCATTGCGTGACGTTGACTGTTGACGTACGAGATTTTTTTTTTGGTGTTGTGGTGCATGCACGTGGGAAGAATTTTACGAGTTTGTGACACACGCATTAAACTCTGGGCGTTGTGCATGGAAAATAATATGGAACGTGAAACGGCAGTGTCGACAGGGGTGAAAGAAGCACAAATTTTTCGACTTTTTAATAGCCTGCCTCCTCGCCCATTCCATTCTCCCAATTGTGGCTAATTTCTTCTGGTACTGCTGGTGCTGGTGCTGGTGACCACTGGGAAATGGACATAGCCAACAAGTCACATGTATCAATAATAGTAATACTTTTTCTGCAATCGGGTGGAGTCTGCCAAAGAGTCTAACAATTTTATTTTGTTTACAACCTAAAAATCCTATCATGTTCTTGAGTTTATTGTCAGTTCTACTCACTTTGAGAGTTGGGATGGGGATGAAAATGAGGATTTATTACTGGCCGCTATTACCCTTTGCCAAGAATAATGGCGGATGTGTATCTGTACTTTTGTAAAAATGTAACCCCATCCCGTGTACCTTATCTATCCCAAAAATTATGTTTATTTCCCGGATTTTTGGACCGAAATATTTGTTGGCTGACAATCAGACTTTTGTTGGCTCTCCCCGAAAATCCCGATAGAGCAAGTATATCGTGTACATTGAGTGAGTGAGTGAGTGAGTAGTATTGTGCTCATGTTCTCGCTCTCTTCTGGAAGCTAACCGTCCACTGACCCCCTTCCTCCATTATCCGCAATGACCGATCGTGTGACAAACGAGGGACCATTTTCGTGTCTCATGTTCTTCCTTGTCGTCCGTGTCCCCTGAAATGGATAGCTTCTGCTGCTGCTGCTGCTGCCTCGTCGTGTACGTGTATATGGGCTTGATGGGCAAATTGTCAAAGCTAAATTGCTCAACCTCATGTAAAACACAATTGTGTCGACCTTGTCCACCACCATGCAAGTTTAGCATGTGGGGAAGATGTTAAGCAAAATAAAAAAGTAGTCAGTCGGTGGCTGGCTGGCTGTCCCATGAATCTTCCTCATTCTAAATGAGCACCAGTCACATTCCCTCCCATCATCAGCAAATAGATTTGCTTGCGATATGATATGATGTGATGACAGATGACTAAAGACCAAATAAAGAAAATGCGTGTAAGCCACTGATAGCACATATGATTTCTCTTCAGTCGTCAGTGTGACATTCAATATTTGCTTAGCTAAAAGACTCAATGTAACAACAGGTAAAAAAAACGTCAGCTTATGCACTGTCAGAAGAAGGCTCACATCAGCTGAGGGCTTGGTCTATACTTAACCTTGTCGCTTTACCCCTTCTTGCCTCGCTCGGGAGAATAATATTTTCCCGTTGTCATCCCACCAGTTTCGTCCACTGTGATTAAGAGGGCAAAAAAAACATCCAAGTAATTGACCAGTCCTATAAATTGCTTCCACTCAACAATACATACACCTGGCCATATGGGTTTTCATTTTCACAGGCAGCAGGCGTAATATTTATGCGAGTCAGTTAGACACTCATAACGTAACGTACGTCGTTTATGTATTCCTGTGTGACTCTATTGGGGCCCGCCGTCAACGACTTCCATCATTCATGATGGGATCCATAGGCAAACACGATATTAGAATGCATGCCTCTCACTCCCAATATCGATTAGATCATCATTGAGTAAGTGGGGGAAAAACTGGTTATAGTAGTAAATTCGCAAAATGCACTGCTGCGCCCTGAATGAATATCTATTGGATTGGCAAATAAAAGTAAACTAGGACTAGTGGAACAAATACACATTTGACGAAGAAAAAAAACATGATTGCCTTTTTTAGTCTATTTTTTCCCTTTTCATTCCGTACCGCAATGCTCAAGAGACTACTACTACTACTACTACTACTACTACTCGACGACGACGACGAGTTGCTGCTGCTGTTGCACAGAGGAAATAGCCCTTTATTTAATTTCTTTTATGACAGTGGTCGTCTGGTGTGTGTGCTCTGTTAGATGGGGAAAATGGCCGGGGTTGCTTCACCAAGAAGCATGCTTCCCCTCTTGAGATGAGACACTAATGACCTAAACCGTTGCCATTTCATGACGATGGTCATAACATTGGCTAAAGCTGGGTGAAGTGGCTAGAATAATATATATATATATATAAAGCAAGCAGAAGGAGTAGCGACGGCGACAACGACGCCTGAACTATATATACCAACCATAACCATCCGAAATAATCATAATTTTTTTTTGCAAAGTCAAGTGCGATCTCTTGACTGTATTATACTACTTTCCTTCTTAGCTAGTGCTTTTTTTCCACTACTCTTCTTGTGTCGGTCGCTAGTCTCGTGATACATGGATGGAGAGACTGTGTCGTGAATCAAATTCACTAAATGAATCTGTCACTTCACCGCCGCGCCGCCTCAGTCACCATATTCCTCCTCGTGCCTTGTTGAGAGTACATTGTACTCATGAAAGAGCTGGTCTCGTAAAATGTAAGTATTGAAGTGTGAGTTGAATGGAGCACAAAGTAATTCGGGAAGAAAAGGCGTACACACTCTCGCATGGGTTGATGATTAGAATAACTCTCCAGCCAAAACGAAAATCCTTTCAAGGCGTTAAATATTGCGAGGAGGTGTGATCCTGAAACAAGAGAGTTTCTCTTTGTAAATTTGAGCCCCGTTGAAAGGGAATCCCGTTTTGATATATTTGCACACACGTGAAAAGAAATGCGCATGTTTGAGTGAGAAGAACCGATATTGCACTTGCAAAGTGTAAAGAAAAAAAAAATATGTGTTTGCCACTAAAAACCAACCGGCTTCTCCTCTTCCTTCGGTGTAGTAGCTTGTCAGTCAGATAAGGATAAAATGGAAAAGTTGAAAAAGTTGGAGCCGACAGTAAAAAATCATCGCGACAAAGATTTGGTAGGAGTAGGTAGGACTGGATGATGTTTTTTTCGTGGCGTTCGGTTCCCGTTTCCTTGCTTACTTGTCGGTAATTTAATGACTGTTTGAAAATGGAGAAAATGTTTGGAATGTTGCGAAATAACCGAGAATGTACTCATTTTGTGTAGGGACACCAGCCTTTCAGCGCTCCCAAGATAAACTGATTTATTAGCACTCTTTCGTCACCATCTTCTCGGATATATGATGATGATGCTTATCTTCCGTTCGGATTTTTCTCCGCGTTTCCCGCGATCATCATCAGTAGCTGCATTCATTCTTTCATAAATCATGAAAAGCAATTAAACTTTTGTGGTGCTATTGATTCACCTTGGAGGTGATATTTTAAACGGATTCTCTAACGCCCTTTCCCACCAGTCCGTCCGTCGTACAAACAAGCCTATCTTTAAACGGGTTTCTCTATATATATTCCCTTGGGTAAAATGAAAAGGAATGGTCGGCAGAAGAGCCCAGAGAAAGATAATTTTTATGCGTTTTATTGTTACACTCTTGACGCTATTCTCGTCTGCTGCCGCTGATGCTTGAGCTGTTTCTCCTCTCTGCGCGAACAGAAGGTAACAATAAGGAGGCTCTCAAAACGAGGAAACGATGAAGGGATATTGCTGAAAATAAAATACAAAACAAGTAGACAACAACCATTATATTATTGTACGGCGCTGCTAACATTATTTGCTTATCGCACAGGAACAAGCATCATCATCTGCTTTACTTTTTCTGCCACCACCGCCGCGGCGGCATTCTGAACAATGACGAAAAATCTAAAGAAAAAAAAAGTCAATTTCACTTGTTCAGGCCGTCCTCGTCGTATCGTCACCGGGATGCTGTCAATGTTTCACAGTTTTCGTCATCTTCTTCTCCTCCCCTCTGCCTCCTCTGCACAATCCTCAATGTCACGCTGAGGGTTTTTTTTTGGCTGAGAAAAGGGGAAAAAGAACAAGTTTTTTTTGAGATGGACGTTTTTATGAGATGCACAACTAATGCAACAATCAGCCAGAAGTAAAAAAATGCTATAGTCATGATGATAAATGATAACAAAGATATAAATGAAGAAACCCAACGGTTGTATGTGTTGTGTGTTGTGCTGGTTTTTGGATTGGGATTTTTTTCTTTCTCTCTCTCTCTCTCTCGTTTTAACATGATTTTGCATAAAGCTGTACTATGAACAAGTTTAATGTGTACTTAAATGTGTACCCGGTATGGTGTGGGGATGGGGATATTATATGTTTTTTTTTAACTAGCGACGTATATAGCTACTCCGTGTTGCAGTTTTTTTCTAGAGCAGACGGATATAAAGTGTAGTAAAAGAGAAAACTTGATGTATATTTTTTCATGTAAAGCCTGAGAATCAAGGAAAGAGCCGTAAGACATGGTATGAAAACTATGAAAATATAATTTCTAGTGTGTTTACGTTCCACGAACACAGGAAGACTTTTAGTTGATGTAAACTCGCTCATTGTTTAATCTTAATTTAGTTGATTAAACTACCGGCTCGCTGTGAAAGAGAGGCATGCAGATTTCAAAGAATATGAAAAATCGTTGTTGTAGTAGCTCCCACTTTTATCGTGTGTGCATATCAGTATAGACCTTAACGGATTTGTTATCGCTCGGTTAATAGTATTATTTATTATTATTCCTCCTTTGACGGGGTTGAGAGCTACGGTTAGCAGCATGAATGAGTTGTTATGACTAATATGACTGTATAGGAGCTGAGAGCATAGCAACCATGACTCAATTGTCTGAGGTAGTTTTTAAGATGAGTGTATTTTGGAAAATGGGAATGTCATGCAAATGAAAAACGGTGATTGTTGATTGTGTCAAATCCTTTGCCTTTGCGTGAGATATATGCTTCTGTTTTTAATAATCCCCTTGACATGATAATCAGTGGTAAAGTGGTTTGGAATGTTGAATGCTAGCTGAAAAATGAACTTAAAATATTTCATAAAAAATATTTTTAACTCATGTAAGTCAGCTTCTAAAAGAGCTTTACTAGTTCTTTTTGTTTGTCATTATCACTTTTAGACTTTATCGCAGAGAGTGAGTGATAATGATGGATTCATTGTAATTAGCGTTGCACTGCTCTCTGCCAGCGCATAAGTAAACAACGGATTTTCACAAATTAGTTCTGTCCGGGACATGCAACAGTCAGTAGTGTAGTGTCGTAGGAGTGGGAGCGAATGTGGATTAGCTTCAATTTGTTTTTATTATTTGGAGAGCTCTCCAAGTCAACCCAAGAAAGAATGCTAATGCTACAATGTTCTACTGTTCGGTGAGTGAGTATTCACGGAATTGATAAGAGTTGATGAGGAGCACTTCCAAAAAAAAGTACTGCGTCATGACTGCTCACTTGAGCATTGTATTTTTATTATGGCATGGCATAACTTTATTCTCGTGTTTATGTGTCGACCATCATACATGCATTGTGATAAAGGCTACTGTCAGATTTCGGGGAAGATTTTGTATAATTCCAGGTAATAATGTTGATCCTAACAAGACGGATTTCTCACGAGAGTTCTTCCCACTGTAACACTTTTTGGAAGGTTCTCCCGCGTCAATGATTACCTACTCCATCCATCCTATACATTCATTGTTCCTGAGGCACTCGCAACGTTGTTTTCTTTCCTGGATAAACATCTCACATTTATTATAACCTCTCCGCTAGATTTATTTTTTTTTCAGAAGGCAAAAAGGAAAAAGAGAGAGAGGAGGAAGGAGCAAGTTAGTGTTGTTGTAGTCAGAGTCGTCGTCTTATTATTGCATTTGCCTGTACCACCACCACCACTTGAAAAAGTTAACGAGTTGGTGGATTAGACTGCTGCTGCTGGAGAGGTTTCAATATTTTGTAATATTTTAGCCAAAGGCATATAACAACAAAGATAATGACGTAGAGAGAGGTAATTTCCTGAATTGAATTGGGACCACTTGGAAAAATGCGGACATGGCTGTTTACCTTTATTCTTGTGGAAATGCAGTAAAAAAATGAGTGACGAGCTGGTCAAGATAATTTAAGAGGTAATAAAACCTGTCCTGTTTCCTTACAAGTTATAAATACCTTTGGAGATTTAGATGTAACGTAACGTGACACAGGCTCCAAGTTACCACTTTGCAAGTAAAAAAAAAACAAATGGATTTCCGTGGTGGTTCTATTTTTTTTTTTTTTTTTTTTGGAAAGAGGTTACTTTTTTAGTCGCCGTGATCCAGGTTGCTAAGCAGGCAGAGCATGCTTAAACCATTACGTTGTCTTTTCATACATGGTTGTGTACTCTCCTAATAATAAAAATAGTCCAAGAGGAAAGAGAACAAGTTGCTCAATTTCCATAACCCATACATTACTAGCCTGATAAAGCAAAACATACTTTCAAGGTCGGTGGTACTACACGAGCGGATGTTGACGATAATGACAAGTGAGAGCGTGTCTGGAGATCTGTGATCTGCGTGCTCTATTTGCCTTTTCCTCGATAAAAAGCGTGGTGCTTTAGCTTTAGGTACTTAATTTAGAACTCAACTCTGCTTGCACTTTTTCCTTGATTAATTTTCACATACGCAGCTGAGATAGTGTCACTCCGGATAAAAGAGGATTTTGAGGAGGAGGAAGTGTACTGCTCTCTTCTCTCTCCCATCCCATCCTCTCTGGGTTATATTACGACGATAAGCCGAGTAGAGAGGGAAAGAGAGAGAGAGAGAGAGAGAGAGAGAGGAGGAATATAAGTATGAGCATTGGGTTTATGAGGTTCATGTGGAACGCGAGGTTTTTTCTGCTTTGTTTTTATGAAGCTGATGAGCTACTTGAGTCACTTTACTTCACAACCGTAAAGAAAATGAAGACACTTGAGACAAGGAAGAACATGCATACGGATTAGCAGCAGAGATGTACTCAAAAGTTAGTGACTCCTTTCCCATTTATGAATTCATGGTGGCACTCACTCAGCTCACTCCGATCTGCCGACACCAACGTGAGCAAACTTTTGGCTATATTCTACCAAAAAAAAAGAATCTCCTCCGCAGAAAAAATACAACTTACTGTGAGTTTAGTTGTACCATGTAACTGCATTTGCGAGCTAAAAACTTGGACACAAAGCTTCCAGCAGCAAGGGAGCCCATTGAGTGTCCAAGTTATCACGTCTTAAATAGAAAAACTCATGGAGATCTATACCCACATATACGGGGAGTGAAGCATGACTTGGCTGTTTTGTTGCATGCAGAGAGAGAGTAGATAGTCAAGTAGACCCATGAAGTCGAGAAAATGACAGAAAAGAACTGGAAAACGGTAGAGACTATATATTTTTTCTCCTGTTGTGCATGCATCACACACCGCTGGATACGTCCATTCACTATTATCATATCATTCCATGATATCCTTTCTTTCTGAAAAGCAAAACGAAAAAAATAATACGAAGGGCGAGAGCGAGAGAGAGAGAGAGAGTCTCACAGAGTGACTTTTTTTCCTCTAGACATGTACAGGGATGATGATGATGATGATGACGATAGTTCAGTGTTTAGCTTGAATATGATGTGATCTCCTCATGAGTTCCAGCCTGTGAGTGCTATGAAATGTTTATATTATTATTGGACATCTCTCTTGCTCAGCAGCAACGGCCTTCCTCTGAAGAAACATTGTGCTGGTGGTAGAGTACTGGTTGGTGGTGATGGTGGTGGGTTTCAGAAATGATCAAGAAAAATAAAGCAAGAAGGAGAAAGAAAACAGAGGAGAGTTGTAAAAAAAAGATACTTTGTTGTACAAACTTATAACTTGTGAGCTTAGTCCAACTGAATAAAATATATATGCATGATATCCTCACCTACTCTCTCTCTCTCCTGTGCAACCACCTATCATGTTACCCAAGCTGGTCTTTTGAAGCTAGAATAAAAGAGGTTTTTTTTTCTTCTTTTTTCTTGGGAGGAGAAGAATATGCTTCTGGCAAATATCCATATAGTTATAACAAGAATTGGTGCATCTTCAACCATAACATTGTTCCCTGTGACGACGACGAGGACTCCGCTCTGAATTGTTGTTTTTTCAGTCCCTGAGGCACTTTTACCACGTAAATACACTTTGCTACTACTAGGAGCCACAAACTCACTTTTAGCAAGGAATGAGAAAAAAAAATCTTAAGAGTCGGTATGTGTGGTTTAGTGCCGAGAAAAAATAAGCTTTTTCCTTTGTTTTTCCTTCATCCCTTGAGTTATCCTTTGTGTACACTTGGAGGGGATAATAACGAGAGAGAGAGAGAGAGAGGAGGAAACAGGGGAGTTGGGGTTCTGGATCCTTGCTGTCCACCTCCATTTTTTTTTTGTAAATCCGTGCTAGCCAACACACTGGCTGGACTGACTGAAGGTAGAACCGATTAGCAATATTTTCCGTTGTTGAAAGCTCTCTCTCTCTCTCCAGAGAGATTGCAAAAGGACCAGAGTTTGCACAAAGGATTGATGATAATAGGTATGCAATGGAAAGATGAAACTCTGCCTGGCAAAGTGAAATCAGTCATTGATTGGTTTGCTGGTATAATATTCTGTGGGGAGACCTTTTCATCAGATTTTTTTTCGAGGCTATTATCGTCACTGTCTGTCCATCTGTGAGTAGCAATGTGTTTTTTGGGTAGTAGAAATGTCGTATATTTGGTTGTGTTCATTCTCCACGTACGTACCTCCAAGTTAGCAACCCTGTCAGTCGTCTTGTTAGGTAAACAGGAAACAACTTTTCTTGTTTCTTGTGTTTTTTGAGTTCGATCGATGAATAAGTTCCCAGACAAGTTTACTCTTCTTTTTTCTTTGTGTTTTACAGGATGACTCATATTTTCATTGAATTCGCGAAACAATCAGGGACGAGATCTAATCACGAGAAAAATAAGTATGTATGTATATAAATATAAATATGTATCCTCGAAGCTCATTCATTCTTTCTGCCGCCCTTATTTTTTTCCCCTGTCGACTCAACCTTGTTAGAGTTGCCTGTGATCCTGGGTAACTCGCAGTCGTCGGTTGATTTTTTTGCATGGATTTTTATGTGCCATGTCATCCGAACCGTGAGCTCAACGCAAGATTAATCCAGCCGTGAAGGTAGACAATGTTCAAAGCGTGTTTGTATAATAGTTCCTTTATTCTCTGTTATTAGAGAGGAAAACACAGTTTTTGCGTATGTTCTCCCTTATTAGAAAAGTAAGTTTCCAAAAGGAAATCCAATTTTCAGACTCTCGCCCTCACCCAAGTTGACACTTGTCTGTTCCCACTGACATCCCAGAGAAAAAACGATAGACAACCAAATAAATGAATCAAATGGCGGAATTGTTGCTCCATCCTTTATATTTTACTAAGCCTATATATTGCCTATATTCCAAGAAATGAAAAATATTCTCTGTTTTTTCCCCTTTTCTAAACTTACCACAAGTTTTCTATTGATGGTGGTCCAAATTATCAAGGTTCTGCATCTTGTCCGGATGAAACACAAGTGTGGTGTAGCTGGAATTTTCCCTTGTACCGCAGAAACCCAAGTCAAAATTGCGAAAAAAGGGTATTTTCTGTAAAGATATAAAAAAGGAATGAAAAATTTTTCCCCAGGAAAGGAATTTAACGTGATGTACAAAATAAAAGTTGGACAGAAAAAAAAACAAAAAAACTGTTTCTTCTGCTAAAGCGGCTCTACTTAAAGAAATTGTTTCCATAACTATATTAAAGGGTCGGGGGTATTGCAAATGTATAAGAAGAAATTTATCCAGACATTTTTTTCTTCTGGAAGCCAAGACGGGAATAAAGTTGGAAGGAAACGTTTATTATTTGCCTACGTATCATATCACATCTTCCATCCCGTATATCAACCACGCGGTTTCCTTTCTGTACGGCGGTGTAGTGTGAACTAATGGGGAATATTAGAAGGAGTGTAACGGGAATTGAAATGAGTGACTTGAGGGAGTCAGGAAGAAAGAACATGTAATGTGCACTACTACCTCTTCTCCTCATCCCATACACCACCACTTTATACACATACATATATATCCTCCTGAAGGACGGCCAAGGCAAAGGAACGAATTGTGATGGAAAAAAGTGGAATACGCTCCAGCTTTTTTATTATTCATAGCCTAGAAAATTGTTATTACTTGTTTGCAAAAATGGTGAACACATTTTGATATGAAAGCGGTTCTTCCTTTTAGGCTAGGCTCTCTCAAGTGTTTTATTTTTTATGTAGGTTATGCCGAGCAAAAAAAAACCAAGGAAAGTGGCATGTTTTGTATGGGTTGGTGGGTAGGTTGTTCCCCATCGTAGTAGAAACGAACAAGTGGCTAATGACACACAATTTCGTTTTCCACCTAGAACTTGACTACTCTACTTTTTCCTTGTTATTATTATTTTTCATGAACAGAAAGGAAAAACAGGAGGTGGACACTTTGGTGGGTATCATGTACCCTTTCCACTGGACGGACTATATCCCATGATTATAATACAAGAAAAAAAAAGGAAAGTAGTAAAACATGGAGTATAGATTTTATTTTGTCCGTGTATGTGCGTAGTATTTTACTTCATTTGTTGATTTACAAAAATGCCAGCACATATACATACCATTCGTGAAGTAAAGGGAAGTCATTCATTGTCGTGGAGATTTGTGGGAGCGAGTAGTGCATGTCTTCTTCTTCTTACTGCTCTACAAACTTTTCCTGAAACTCTGCGTGTTCTTTCTTCATGCCTCTACCCTGCACTGCACTAAGCTTTTGTTTTGGGAGTTTTTGGCCCTTCCTTAGAAATTCCCTTCCAAGTTATAAAACCTGGAACAAAAGGAAAGAAGACAAAAATGGCTAGTGCTTGCTTGCTTGCTTGCGTATGTAGGAGTTCGTACCGCTGCTGCTGCTGCTGACGACGATGGACCTATATATGGATATTACGGAATGAAGGGTTCATTTCCAAACCATATTACAATACAACACTCACTCACCCGCTAACACTTTGTCCTCTGGCTCACACTCGACATTTTCTGGGGCACAGGTGCGTCCTCCTCCTCCTCTCTGTATAATATTAATATGAAGTATTCCATGCATGTTCTTGAATTTCCCATTTGCTCACACATTGCATGTTTCAGTCGTCGTCGTCGTGTGTGAGTGTGTGTATGTGTATATCCCCTTTTGTGTCTATGTCCTGCCTGACCTGAAACCTTATTTCCCAATCGGATCGTTGTGGTTTATGGGCAACACAATTTCAAGATGATACTACTAACTATTATACGGACATGCATATATATATATATACACTACTCTGACTCTCTCTCAAATGTTTACTTATATAATGAGTAGTGGGCTTTAGACTAAGGGCAGCTTACTGTAAATCGTTGACCTAATATTAGTTGGCATACCAGTTTCCTCTCTCTCTCTCCTCCTCCAGTACGGGATAAGACAATCGATTTTATTAATAAACACACACATTTGTGCAAACTTTCCCTCGAACTCTGTGTAGGTAGTAATAAATGGCTAGTGTGTGGCATCCCATTTATTCCTACTTTCAATAATATTTTCTCTCTCTCTTGTTAGGTTACTCCCTCTAAAAAAGGAAGTCTAGCTAACCCGGCATACATCCGTCCGTCCGTAATCACATATACATATATATACTTTCATTTCATAGCTGTTCCTCTTCTTGTTGTTGTTTCCTCTCTCTCTCTCCTCCTCCAGTACGGGATAAGACAATCGATTTTATTAATAAACACACACATTTGTGCAAACTTTCCCTCGAACTCTGTGTAGGTAGTAATAAATGGCCGTGTGTGGCATCCCATTTATTCCTACTTTCAATAATAGTTTCTCTCTCTCTTGTTAGGCTACTCCCTCTAAAAAAGGAAGTCTAGCTAACCCGGCATACATCCGTCCGTCCGTAATCACATATACATATATATACTTTCATTTCATAGCTGTTCCTCTTCTTGTTGTTTGTTACTCCCGACAAATCCATAGTATCGACTTGTAAGAAAAAAATAAACCACCACCACCACCGACAAGGTCATTATCATTTGGATTCGGTGTGCAAAGTGAAACATTACTTGAGTCAACCCTCATATTACTTACTTCTTTTCAATAAGCTTCAATACTTGTGTAGCCAAATATAGAAAATCGGAACTTGTTCCACTACTCCCACATTAATCTACATCTACACTCTCTATATCCTTCCTCTCCGTGATAAAGAAGCATACTATGTACAAAAATATACATTATTATGTTCTTTGCGTATATCTCTATGTGGTTGTTGATCGATTGGAAAAAATGTAGCATGTCGAGTCGTGTTATTTATTTAAGAAATCCTCTTAACGGTCTTTAAAAAAAGTCTTTTTTAAGGTGAATGGATGATCCCCCATTTTATCTCTCAGTACAACCAACAACAGCACTAACTAGAGGCATGTTGCATACAAAAGGAAGCTGATTTCTTGAGATATTTTATGATACCTGTGTGTACTTCATGATGTCTTGCGAGTTAACTATAATATGTCTCCACATTCTGCTATATATAAGTAAGTATATTCCCTATGACTTCGATTCTCTCTACTCTTCCCTATACACTCACTCACCTACGGCTATAACACTGCTCCAGGCTGAGTAACTTGAGCAGAGAGAGAGAGAGAGAGAGAGAGAAAGAAGACCATAACATGATACTTACTAATACTCCTTCAAGATGAAAAATCCGCCTGGATGCCTTTTTGTACCTGGCCATGTTTAATTTGTGTTTATATGCATGTCTTCGTCTTCTTCTTACCCACTTTTTCCCTGTTTTTCTCTCTGGTCCAACTCTCGCTCTGGTCCGCGCGGCTGAATGGGAGTTGCGTAAAGTGGTCTTAATCCAAATCCAATATTATATAGCTTCTTGTTAATTCTCCGGTGCTCGTTGCTGTAGCTCACCACACCACCACCACCACCGCACCGTGTTATTACGACAATCAGAAAATGAGCTAGGAAACCAGGAGCAATATAGTGGTCCTCTGCTGCTCTTTTTTCCCTAATGTTCTTACATTTTTTTCAGGTAAAAGCTCTTCTTCTCAGTTTATAACTATGTTTCCATTACGGATAAACCCTCAGCAGCAGCAGCAGCAGAAGAATCCCATGCATCCGACGACGTGAGATTATGCTCACATGCAGTTGGGTGTAGGTAGATAGAGTAGTAGAGGTGTATCCTGTGAGAAAAAACTTGTTCTTTGAGGGAGTCGTTGTTATTGCTCTAATGTGAATGCATGCGGAGCACACAAAAGAACAGGGATGAGTAAAAAGGAAACGGTTGTGAAAAGTATCATCATCATCATGATTGCATTTTTCTTCTTCGTACAAACATTGAACACGTTTACGTACCTATGCTATCTAATATATCTTTGTGAAATGGGCATGATGCGTACACGAACGAACGAACGAACGAAACAACTTGTGAGTGTGTTTACGGACGACGGCTACGGCTACAATCATCCCAACTTTTGTTGGTTTCTCTGCTAACAAAGCTTTCAAAAACGCTCATTCCTCGTTTGCTACTCATTCATATGATGTGTGTGTGTGTGTGTGTGTGTGATGATGTCTTCTCAGAACAAGGTACCTATGCTCAAGTTGTGAAGGAGAATCATCGTGGTAGTAGTGTTGTTCCTCTATGGAGGCATCAGATCAGGCAATGCAATGGCAATATACTTACTTGGTTCGTTCGTTCTTTCGTTCCTTCTCCCTACTTTGTTTCATCTGACTTGCTAGTCGCTTTCTGGATTCCGTTGTGAGTGGACGGGCGTCTTAGCGTCGCTCCTCCGTGTGTGTCGTCGTCTTTGTTACTGCCATATACACAGTCAGGGAAGCTTCCTCTGGATTTTTTGAGGGGAGAAAGAACAAACGCTAGCAGCGTTTATATACATGTTACTTACTACTATCTCTATATAGCATTCCCTGTACATCAAAATTAGTTAAAACTGCCCGTTTCCACAACAGAAAAAACTATAAGTGTTCCATAAAAAATACTCCTGGTAAATTGGGTATCGAGGAGGAGTGTGCTCGCTCATACGTGAATTCAATCGGAAAGTGTGGTCCGTTGACTCTAGTGACTCTATAATAATTTGCCGTTTCAGAAGGCTATCTAGTGTGCTTGCTGACTGACTGACTCCGTCACCTGTCATTCGCATTTTTATATGATGAGAGAATCTCGCTAATTACAATTTTCTCCGTGTTTCCTCCAAATCCTCCAACTCGAGTTTTTTGTGTGTGGAGATGTACAGGGACGAGGAGGTGAAAAAAAATCCGATTTCTGGTTTCATTCTTCGTGTTAAACGTTTAGTTTTACCTTGAGGTTTGCCTGCCTGCTTTGCTCGCACACCTACTTTGTCATGCACATTTAAAGCCAAAAAAAAGTTTGTTTTGGAGTTGCATATTAGAGGTATACCCTTCGTGCAAGTATTTTTTGAATGAGAATTCATTCCTTGGGATGACGATGATGATGATGATGATGATGGTACAAAAACTAAAATGATGATTATTATTACATGGTGGTCGTGTTGTGCAATTTAATGTAACAATACAGCAGCAGAGCAGACCTTGAAATAGAAAAAAATATTAGACTTGCAGTAGTATAGTTTTTGTCAGGTTCGATGTGAACTGTGATTAGATAGGTGTTTTCCATGGGAAATTAAGATTAGCCAAGACCCGTCGTCGTGGTGTGTCTGAATATCCCCCCATTTTATTACGTGATTGATAAAAAAAAGCGAGACTTGAATGGGACTCAAAGTGAAATGGCACTATGTATATTACACAAAAGCAGAGAGGATGATAAATGGTTGAGCTAAGTGGGTAAAAAATATACGTGTAGAGAGAGAGAGAGAGAGTAACTAAATGTACAAAAAATGTAGGTGGTTGAAGTTGTATCCGAAACTGTGTTATTGTAATTAGCTCCACCACTCCTCCTCTTCATTTCCATACCGTCAATCTGGTTGACATCTGTGCCAGAATAATAATAGCGGAGTGAGGTAGATGGATGACATTGTGTTCACTGGGGGATTCGAGTGCTCTAGAGAAAAATGTTGAATGGTGTGCATCATCATTTTGTGGGAACGTGAGTAAATTTTTTTTTAATGTTTGGATTGGCGGTGGTGTGAGGTGATATGATGATGGAGTCATGTATTCCGACGGGTCCATCATCCGTCCCGCTACTCCCTCCTCCCACACTCTCTTCGGTGTCCACGTTCCATCCGCCACCGTCGTTGCTCTCCCCGTCGTCCATTGTGGCCCCACATCCATCCTCCTTTTCATCATCGTGCGGAAGTAGTAGTAGCACTACAGGAAGCATTTCAGGGGGTGGAGGGCCCGGCGACAATAGTAGTCGGTGTTCCGGTGGAAGCTCCAGTATTGGAGGGAGTAACCCCCGCCTCAACAATGTCATCTCAAACAAAACCCCAATTCAAACGATCCCTCCACCGTTGGGCTCTTCGACGACGACGGTGAGTCTGTACCAGGTGCATGACGGGTTTGCCACGGTTCGCAAGCGGAAAGGGCCCAGTGCTGCGAGCATTGTGATGAGGCAGCAGGAGGAAATCTACGACTTGGCTCAACCCATTCCGCTCCCGCCCTCCCTTCCAGGACACCAAAATCATCGGAGGTCGGGCATTAAAAGTCGACACAGTTTCCTCCTTGGGAAGCCGTCATCATCGACATGCTCCTCCATGTCTGCCCACAGTGCTGGAAGTAATGGGAGCGCTGGCAACAAGTCCACTGGCTCTGCCTCCCTCTTGTCAACACATCCCAGCTTAAATCTAGCAAAGCCGAATGGAAAGCCCACTCTGAATAGCTTCATTCCCGTGAAAACCAGCAACAATAATAATAAGCTTTCGCCTAATGGCACAACAACTCTAGGAACATTTGGACTTACGAGTCCGGTGTCACCAGACCCGGATCGGGACTACTTTAACGGAGTGAAATCGCCGGATTTGTCTGCAGGCTACAATGGATTAGGGAATAATAGGAATGGGCTTGTAATCCCGTCACCCTTGTCGCCTACCGTGACTGTAACAGGGGCACTACCGTGGGAAACGATTTCCTCTTCAGCTTGTGCCAACCCGTCTGTGATGATGACAGGCAACTGCGTCAGCCCAAGTTGTGCCAATGGTAATCCCAACTGTCGAGGGGACTTGCGACCTTGGCCTCTATCCTGTGAGTGCCCATGTAGCTGCTCATGTTCCTGTCGTGGTGTGTCACCTGCAATGATAAGTCCCGAACAGGAAGCGTCCATTCCTGCCATTCATAAAGCTCGCGTGAACAAGCCTCCCAACTCCTCCAATTCGACTACCTCGTTGGGGAGGAAAATACGTAGATTTGTGCTTCCACACAAGGGTGGCGGGAACAGCAACGGGAATGGCGGAGTGGGGAATCCGCCGCCTCCCCCACCAGCCCCGTCAGTTCACCAATTTCATTCCAGTTTTGAGTCAGTCCCAGTGGAAACGACGCTAGTTCCTATTCGAAAGTCACCGTCGGCCAGTGCTGCCCTCGGATCAGGGGCTAACGGCGGCTGCCCCTCTGCTGGACAATATTACACTCTATCTCAACCTCAAACCTTTTCTCAAGAGTTGAACCAAGCCCGACTCCGAAACTCCTTGTCAGACAACAGCATTGCTGCCGGATTACGAGTTCCTGTGCCAAATAACGGTGTCGAGGTGGTTGGTGGGGGTGGAAATGGTGGTGGTGGTGGTGGTGTATCTCCAGTGAATCCCCCTCCAGGTGGGTCTCACAGTGCACGCCATTTCCATCGAAGTTGCTTTCTTCCAAAGGCTCCTCCCCTGGAGCCCGTAATGGAGGACGGAATCCCGTGGCGTCAAACTAGGAAAGACGTTCCATGGTGGGAACTTGCCATCCGGAGAGGTCGCTACAGAAGTTGTCCCATCCTTCAAGCGACTCCACAGGTAACACGCCAAATTGAAATCAGTCAAGTGCACTCATACGACAATGATTCGTGCTTATTAAGCGTGACCTTGAACACATATTACTTCCTACCTGGAAGTATACAATTGACAATGAGAAACCTTTGGTGTAAACGACACAATAAAAGCATACGGAGGAGGAGGAGGAGTGGTACTCGAATATGAATTCCACTTTTTGATACTTCCATTCACTGCACAACATAATACGGGTTCTCAACTCCCCAGTCCCATTCTCTACTTCTATTCACGGAACGTTTTCTCTTGTTATACTTTAAAATCATAAATGATATTAGGTATATATACATACGTATTCACTTTTTTCCACGGATGATTCCTCTAAAACTTCATCCCACCATCAATTCCACTACGACGTCCTTTATTATTATTATTATTATTCTTATTTTTCTTCGAAAAAGAGATCCACCCGGAATAGAGAGAGAGAGAGAGAGAGAGAGAGAGAAATCCAAGAGAAAAATTTTATGTAATGGAAAATAATGGATCCTTTGTCTGCGCTGCTTCTCTCTAAAGTCAGCCTGCTAGTGTAGGAGGACAACGTGATGTATCATTTTCCTGCATCAGAAGAACAAAAAATAGCTCTCCGAAACGTGATTCTTATTTTCTTACCTATATGCACGTAAAATGCAACGAAAAAATAAAAACCATGTTGTATACATATGGTGTATACACGAAATTATTGTTCCTTCCTGTTCAACCATTTTTTTGTTAGTCCACCATCTCCATCACTCCTTCATGCCAGTTTTAATCTCTTGATGGACTCCCATTCTCTCCAACATGGTATGTAATAATATAATGCCAGGCCAGCACACACAATCAGAAGTGTTCTCTTTTGAATTCAAACCAAGTCCTCCCAGTGGCATCTCACAAAGTTGCATATAGCAGCCCTAGTGAGTGGTGGGGTTCGGTTGCCCTCTGTTTTTGTTTTTGCTGGATGGAGCTGGGTTTTTTTTTCTGGTTGGGAAAATAGGGAGGTGCTCAACTGGAAGATTTGTTCTGGACATGTAAGCCGTATTATGTAATATTGTCGGGAGTGGGGAACGCGTAAGTTTTCCTCAGCGAGTGCGTGTAAAGGAATGATAATTGTTTTGATATTAGCTGACTCCTTTTGGCCGAACCCACCTTTTTATTTTCAGTGCGAAGCTGTTGTCGTTAGTGCATCATCATCATATCATCCAGTGTTAGAGAGTCGAGTGCAGCTGGTGGAAGGATATCATCCGGAGATCCGTCCACAAAATAGTAGAATAATATATGTGTTACTCGCACATCATGCCTGCATGTCTGCTCAATTTGGAGTAGAGACGGGGAAATGAATAAATAAATGAGTGCAACTGAGGAATGATCACGATAATGATTGTAATCATCATCATCATCTTTCTCTCGTTTTCAAAGGATGCTGGTCTGTCAGTCAGTTGGTCAGTTGTGTGCGTAGAGTTACTATTTGCTTTGGTGGAGGAGACCTGCCTGCATCCTCTCATCATGACCATCATCGCCTAGTCCAGTTTCGAATTACCATGATGAGGAAGATGTTCTGTTGATCAGTGGTTCGATCAGTTGAGTTTCCATCCATTCCAAGCATAATATGTATTATATCAGCCTTACGCGCTTCATGTAACGCCGTTCCTCGTCTGCCTGCGTGAGCATCATTTAATACGCCTGGTGAGCGAACCTATGCTCATGTCAGCGTCAGCGTCAGCAGAGAGATCAGAGAGGATTCAAAGGCATTTTCACTTTTGCCCATTAAGTCAGAGCTTCCTTTTCACGGCAGCAAAAGAAGAGCGCATATATACGTACACGTGGTCATATTATTTAAACGTTTTTTTACACAGTCCACTCCTCTCAACAAACATGGGATTATTATTATCATTATGAGGTGGACTGTGTGTTGTGTTGTGTACCGTGTGGCTTTTTTATTACGGAACCAACTCGCCACGACATTTGAATAGAGAGAGAGAGAGAGAGAGAAACTCCAAAACGGCCTTGCACTTGGTGGTATGCATGGCGTTTTGCGAGAATAGAGATCATAATAAAAATGGTGTAGTAATCATTCTGTTGAGAGAGATATGTTTCACTTGAAGAGTTACCACCACTACTACATCATTACCTGCCTTTATTTGCATGCATGACTCCATTGACTTACTTTATTTGGGCAGGGTACGCACAATCCTTAATGTGTTTGCATTATGCTTTATTACGGGTGGAAAAAGGGGTTTTAACTCGTTTGCACTTCCACCACCGTTGCAGGAAAATGTGAAGCGGAGGCAGAGGAGTAGTTAGTGTGGTGGTGTTGCAGCCGACTTGTGTGACTTTTTCATCTCAATGAACAATTCAATCTAATGGATTTTGACAAGTCAGTGAACCATTTTCAGACAAGAATCATAAAAACATGTCCTGCTGCACTTTACCAACTGCACTTTTAGCAGAGAGAGAGAGAGAGAGAGGTGGTGGCCGCTGGCCTCTTCAACTTGTATTTGGTAGGGGTGGCGGTGGTGGTAGGTATGTGAATGGGATCATCAAATGGTCATTGCATTGTCAGCAGCGTTGCGTTTTAAGGTTTGGAAGTGTCTGCCAGCCCAAGACACACACTGATGATGATGACCACAAAGCTTTCCTCTTTCTTGAATACTTGAATTTTTTTTTGTTGGTAATGCAATGCAACTATGGGATGTCAGAGTGAGTGTTGGGTTGCTCTGCGAGTGATGACAGAGTTGAGTGGTAATTGAGCCAGGATTACTTGCTGTGAAAAGGGAACGTTGTTTGTTTAAACTGCGTTCCGTTCTGTCATTTCTTCCTACGAGTTTACACACACACACACACACACACACACACACACAGAGTTTGGGTTTTTAATGTGAGGAGTGGATTTTTTTTTCTCTCCTCGACTTTGTCAATGGATTCTTTCTACGACCATGCCCATCCTGCTGAGGTTCCTCCAAATCCTCCCACTTAAATTCTTCTACCGAGAGCTCTAGCAGTTTAACCAAAAGTGGTCACCATATGGTACGCATAATAACTTTGGCTGGAAGACTTAGTCAGACCGCAATGTAAAAATAAAAAAATCAAAAATCACTTGGTGGTGGATTAACTTTTCAAGGTGGGTTTGTCAAAAATTGATGCTCTTCGATTCTAAGTAGAGCGTCGCGGTTAGGACATTTAAGAGTCAATTTTTATATTTGTTCGGTTTTGGTTTTATGCGTGCAAAAATGCGTGTGCGCTAGTCAACTGCGTTGCAAATAGGGGCAATGAGCAAAAAAAATTGGAATTGAAAGTTGACTCTGCGGCGTCTGCGGTTTTTTGGCTATGCCATGTATGATAAACTACCTTTTTCCAAGGGAAAACAAGCTATAGACATCAATAATGAAAAAAGGAAGAAAAAAAATGTCATGATTATGCATGTACGGTGTACGAGGTAGACAAATGTACGTCGCAGCACTCTCAACTCAAATCCTCAAATCTCAACTTTTTTTTAGGCTCGTTAAACTACAAAACACAGATCATTCCGTTTTTTTGAACATGATGTATATATTCAACGTCTCTGTCGTTCCTTGTCTCGGGAACAGAGGAGTACTGCTGCTGCTGCTGCTTTCGAGGTTGAGTTGAGAAGATGTGCTGTTTGTTATTGGCTTCCCCCATTTTTCCATTAAGTCATTTTAAAAGTGTGATTTTTTCCTCTTCTGGTGCCTTTCAAGGAGGAAATTAGAAGGGAATTACATAGTGTCATATATGGTCCTCCCCAGAGTGTACTCTCCTGGCTGCCAGTTACGTTTCAAACACACATCAATCAATCCCTTCCTCTGGGTCTTTGCGGTTGAGACACGAAAGCATGGATGATGATGATCGAGATGATGTGATTTTCTTCTTGGAAGCTTAATTTGATTGGGAAATTGTGTATGAAGACTAAGGCAACTCTGGGTCGTCGGTACAAGTGGTTTTTGGCGTTGTCTTGTATACCTTGTACTGTACAGATGTTACCTCGCTTCGGCTCGTCCAGTTTGGTTCCCATATTTTTTCCTTCTGTTTTTTCTGTTCTTCTGCTTGTGTATTTTTATTAATCAGAACTGATTGAAAATCACGTACGATGAGAGCCGAGCGGGGAAGAAAGATGGGAGTATAGTAAGCAAGTAGTATGAGTATTTTGTGACGTGATGGGAAACAGGAAGAAATCACGAACATGGACTTTGCGTTTACTCCTGTTGCTACTACATACATACTCCCTACTCCCTAATACACAACTAATAATATCGCTTGACGGGAAAAACACTAGAAGAAGTTGAATACGGAGGAAATGAAGATGGGAAATGATGGAAAAATGGGAGTGGCACTATATTCATCCAGGGAGCGGAGCGAGAGATTGATTTGATGGATGGAGTTGAACGTTCTGCTTCTATAATGTAGACACTATTTTCGTACATTTATTTTTACAAAGCAAAGCGTCTAGAGAGAGAGAGAGAGAGAGAGCAAACTTATTGGAATGGCAAAAGTTGACGAAGTTTTTCGCTAGTTGGTTTGTCATGTTGTTGTTGCTGCTGCTGAGATGGAAGGCAGACGCATTGAATTGAATTGACTCAAGCCGAGACTCTTACAAAATATTTCTGTGTTTTTAAAACACGACAAAGATTTGTTTCTCTCCGTTTGACAACCAAATTCGGTACTTTGTGTAATCTCCTTCGTGCATGTGAGGATCTTGTATTCGAACAAACAATATTTTTTTATATCTTGGCAGCATTGCCTTGCTGCTCCTGCCTAACAATCACAAGTCTATGATTTGAGGGATGGAAAAGCATATTACAGGTTTTCACTAGGTAGGTTTTTCTTATAATAAGTATGTTTGTATGTGTACCTTTTAAATGTGTATTGCCTGAGTTGAGGTATGGGAGGAATTATGCAACAAGATTACAAGTGGAAATCGCATCACATACTCTCAGAATACGTAGTTGTAAGTGAGTGAGGAATGTATTTTTATTCTCATGTTTTTTATGACCGATGTCAAAATGGAAACAAATGAGATGAAGTAATCTCTCTCGCTTTTATTAATATATTATTACTATTATATACGTTTACGTGTGTACAAGTAGGACTGCTGTGATTACAAAGTTGTGTATCGCAGGCAAGACGTAGCGTGAAGGCAGAAAAATAATGTGACATGAGGACAGTTGACATTTTGGCATTAATTTTTTTTCAAACCCTCTTTTGCCGTTTGCCCTCATCTATGCATTATTTATGAATATTAGAGATAATGTCGCAGGAATGGAGGATGGGATTTTGTGGGATTTTTTTTGTCTTCTTTGAAGAGGTTTCTGAAAAAAAAAATATGTGGAGTGGTTTGTTATGGATAATAAATAATACATAAGTATATTATGCGGCATCATTACGAATCATGATGTGTCCTCCAAGTGATTTTAGCTTACCATCAGATAGGAAACAATGTTAGTTTTTAATTTGTAATTTGAAATTGTTTTTGTCAGGGGTGGTATTCAAATGTGAAAGGTGAATGTTGCAATGACACACACAGAGAGAGAGAGAGAGAGAGAGAGAGGTCTACTACTGCAAACATGTTGTATTAATGTGACAGTCCGTCTGACACATTCTTTCATAGTTAAACAAAAGAGGACAAAAAAAGAAACAGATTTGAGTATTGCATCTTGAAGGGGGACACCACACAGGTATGAACAAATTACATGCTAATATCGTATTTGTATATTGCAACTTGCACTCTAATCTAACCGCTGCGCTCTCCGTGTTTTTTTTTCTGGGACGCATCGTCACGCTGACAGAACTTGCAGTTCAGCTATGTTTGCTGATAGGATTGGTAGTGGTGGACTGATAGGAAGGAGTAAATGTATATATTAGGAGGGGCGAGGAGGGTAAGGGCCTTTATGAATATTATTGTTGTGAATATGACATGAGACGACGCATTTAATGATAATTCATTAAATGAAATAAAGTGTCAGAGGGGAGCACGAAAATGAAATAGAGAGTGGTCATTTTTCTCACAGAGAAGGAAAGACGGGAGGGCCACACGACCCAACAACCGAACAACGGTTTCTCGAACTGGGAATCAACTTGGATAATATATGGTATAGGATAGGATAGGGTATATAGCATTTCATATAATATTGGTGGTAAATCGTACCCCAACCGAGTGTTTTTCAACAAGATTGATTGAATGTCAAATCAATGAATCCAATACTACTCTCGTGTTGAACTTGCAACGATATGGAAGAAAGGGTAACAAACAACGAGCGGGGAAAGGTATACAATCAATGTTTAAGGCAGAATAAGAGTGTGTGAGCATGTTGGCTTGCAAAGGCTCGTTTTCCATGTTTAATTTAATACTTTGCAAGTGCCAGGGTCGTTGTCGTCATTTCTCCTAGACTACTATACAGCCTGCCTGCTACACAACTATCTGCACGCATTTGACCACGACGACACTACTTGGAGAATAGGATGGCTCCCAAAAAAAACCTTCCATTCTTCTCTTGTGACAATTTATTATAATCAGGCAGAGAGAGAGCAAGAACTACCACTATCCCGTTCGCCATATAGCACACACAAAAAAAACCATCAGACATCACTACTTTTTTTTTGTTCAACCTCGACATTGTCCCCTGTTTTTCCGTGCAAGTGTGTCTGTGTGCGTAGCGTATGTCAACCAGGAATTGCATTGCATTCCTCTCGCATTGTTGTGGCTTGAGGCGGATGAATTGACACGGTGAAAAATTGTTTTTGTGAAGAGGAGCTTGTCTTCTTGGATGAACAAAAAGGTTGTGCTCTAGTCCTTTTGTATTATTTTTTTTTTTCATATTCTCGGTTTTTCTCCCCAAACAAGCATGGATATATAGAGGTGTGGATTAACATGGTCTCTGAGATGGGGGTACACATGTGAGAGCAGAGTTGACACAAAAGCAGGCAAGAAGTTGTCTTAATGATGATTGAATGGTTTTCAACCAGCTATTTTTTTCTTGGCTATCCTCCAAAAGGCAAGAGAAAAAAAACTATCTAGTTGTGCATACTTGCCTCCTCCTTACCAGACCAGCACTCCGGTAAACAGAACTCTAACAAACTAACGTAAAGGCTGGCTGGCGATGACCAGAGAGTCGAGACTGATTGTATCTATATCTACCGTGTCTTCTTCTTCTTCTCTGGAATTATTGAAAGAACAGCATTTTTTTTCTCTCCTCTTCGTGATATGGGCCCCTATCTGAAAAATAGAATTGCATGTGGAATGGAATAAAAAAAAGTCTGAATGGTTATACGCATCGTTGTGTCGTCCTCGCGTCTTCTCGCTCGTCGTGAGTATATATTGGCATTCAAGATGGCCAGGCCACTCAAACTCGATAGATTTTTATTTACCACGAGCATCAGCAGCAGCGGCGGCGGCGGTGGATTATTGTAATGATGATGATGATTTTATCTGCGGGAGAAATTATGCATGCCTTTAAATATTTCCATACATTTATATTCATTCACTCGCCCTCCTCATATTTTTTTCACTCACTTCGAAGAGTGACTTGAGTACACGAAAAAGAAAAAAAAGTTGTACTGTTGTGTGAATCTATTTATTCCTATTCGTATTTATATACCACCACCGTTCCTTGTAATTTAAATCAAATATGGCGTGTATCAGCCGTTTGCTGGTTTGGGCCTGCATTTCACATAAAATATGCGTGGCCACGGAGAGGCACAAAGAACATAAAAAAGGTAGAGAGAGAGAGAATGCACTTTAGCTTGCAGCACCATTAGGGTGAACCGATTACACGCGTGTTTCTTCATTTTTTTTTCCTCCATTAGCATTTTCCATGTTACATGAGGAGAGCAGAGGCTTGAGGATAGAGTACAAATATATTTTTGTGACTTTTTCGCTGGAAATGAGCCACATTATGTGGAAGTGATGGGGTTAGAAGAGAGGTATTGATTTTTCAGTTTCACTTTCGTGTTATCTCAACGGGTTCGTGTAAGCCCAGCACCACCACCACGGCAGAACTGTTTATGATTTCGAACTAGTCATTTTTTCCCATGAGAACCGGGAATCTTCTTGGTGAAATGGAGTAGTAGGGCGCACTCTTGAATTTACGATGGGATCCGGTGGTGGAATTAAATATATACCGTGTGTGTGTGTGTGTGTGTGTGTGTCTGGACTGGATATCGCGTTTTTTGCTCCTTCTTCTTGTCCTTCTCCATCCATCCAGGTAGAGCTGGAAATGGGAGACCTCCGGGTATATTATTGTCACGCTTGATCACGCTGGGAAATTGAAAGAGGAATAAAAGTAGAAATTGTAATTGTCTTGGGAAAGTGGGGAAGAGGTGGAATGCTTTGAAATTAGAAGATTGTATAATTTGTTCGTTTGATGGGATGTTTTATTAGCTAGCCATTTCTCTTTCTTCTTCCCACGCAGCGGAAACTTAATAAAAATACGTGAACAAAAATGGATATCACATGGGAAGAGTTGTCGTTCATTGTTTGAGCACGTATATATAGTCTCCGACTTTCCATTCCTGGTTCCCGTTCAGCCCAGAGTCAGTCCTCGACTCGTCGACATGATGTTCAATGCAATTGGAGCCGGGACGGATGCTGGGCTGGACTGTGTGAAGACATTCAAAGAAAATGGAAATTTCAAAGTACCCGTAATATTTTTAGGCTGAGGGAAAAAGCGGTAGGTAGGTAGGTAATACAATGACTCCAAGGATCGATTGCAACATACGGGAGAAGAAGAATAATAGTCAGATTCTTACAAAATTTTCTCTTATATTTCTACACACTCCATAAGTTTCATTTCACGATCATTGTGTGAGTTATGCAGTGTGTCAAAATGGTAGTTTAATTTCAAGGCAGAAAACCTACCTTTTTTTGTAATGTGCTGCCAGCAGCAGCACACAATGGAGAGCATTCTGTACAGATGTTAAAACTTTGGTCTGTTTGAACCATTTAAAACGCTATGTGATTCCATTACAATCACATTTTCTCATTGTTTCAATTCTCATTTGGGTCAATCATCGGACGTGTTTGGAATTTAAGTGGGAAGTTGACCACGACGACGACCAGCAGCCCGTCCCCCCATCTCATTATAAAATGACAACGCTCCTTGTTCACACTCTTGTTTCCAGCCGAAATGCTTCGGGGTGGCTTTGTAGTAGTAGTAGCGGGCCCAAAAGACGTCGTTACGTAAGATGTGCGTGGACGACGACGAGGCTGAGCTGGAGTAGGAGGCCCCTTCCCTTTCAGTACCAAAGAAAGAATCCCATAATTTGCTTGTATATTTGTCCCTTTAATAAATGGCATGAGAGCTAATTGAATCAAGCCACCCTTTCCGTAACATAATTAGTTTGTAACGTCTGCATGCTGCTCGTCTCGAAGGAGATTCGAGTCATCAAGTCACTCTCGCCATCATGGCGTTGCTTGCCCCGCAGAACAAGTCAAAAGAACTCCAACAAAGCTCTCTCAAGTTAGTCAGTAGTCGGTCCAGACCGGGAGGAAAGCCGGGCAGATGCGGGTATTCTTTTTATACATGTATGCATGCAGCCTTATTTCTCAAGAACAAGGTCCCATTTTTTTTATGAAATCCCAAAAGTTGAGAAGGGCCGGCAGGAAAAGAGCTCTGCTTGTGATAAAAGAAGAAGCGGCTCTGCTGTGTGCACATATGCGTGCGTGCCCGTAAAGGGAATCTAGATCAGTAGGAGGAAAGAAGGAGACGAATACGGGAATTGGAGATGTGAAATGCGAGTGAACTGAAGGGTGTATGCATGCATACTGCTGCTGTTTTATTCGTTTCATCGAATCCCTGCTACATTTCCTTCCATGACTCTGTCGTAATGTGTGTGTGCAGTCTCTCGTTCGTTTTTTAAGCTCATTTCCACTTCTTATGTAAACAGTGGAGGAAAAAAATAGGATGAGGATGATTCTGAGGGATGACGAAGAAGATGAAGAAGTACGTATGTGGATAACACAAAGAGAATCCTATTTACCCCGAGTCAGTTATCTCTTCAACAACTCCACTGTTTTTCTTTTTTGTGGAGAATGCATTGGAAGCCAGCGCCAGCTGGTCTCTAAACAAGATTTTTCTTTTTCATTTTTGGAAATGGGACTGCACATCCGTATTCTATCGCTGTACGTGGATAGCATATGCGATGCATTGATTGGGGGAAAATGTATGCATGGATGTTGTCATAAAATGAAATGTAGTTTTAACTCCTTCAAATTCTCTCTCTCTCATGGTTTTTGACCCATTTCCCTCCATGTTCCACCACTACACACTACTGTAGCTTAGCTGTGGTGTGGTGGTGGTGGTGGTGGTCCACAAAAAATATATACTTTTGTAGCGGCGGCGCTACCACTTCATTTCATCGCCGTAATAGTAAAAAGAAGAATATAACCATTTCTCTAGATCTAAGATTTGCCTTTGTCTTGTGATAATTATCACATGAATGTGGATAAAAGTTGAAATGTGGGTTGAAGATGGAAGAAAAAGTTGAAATGTAGCACATTTGGTACCCCAAAAAAAATTCACGCACGGGTTTTTTTTCTCTGGTTCTGATATTCACAAAAATCCATTGTAGCTCCAATCTGAGAGAGAGTCGACAGAGTTATTGAAAAATTCTCTCCTTCTTGACAAAAAGTTGAGTGGTCTTGTTTTTCACGAGGAGTTTTGCTTGGGATTCTTTTTTTGTTTTCTGATAAGTAAAAAAGAAAAAATCCCCAGGGAAGGTTATCACTGCACTGTCGGGAGAAAAAGAAACTTTTTTAAGATGATTAGCATCAACGTCAAGTCCACCGGCATGGCGGACTTGATTTTGAAAGGAATACAAAATCCTCTATGTGATTATAATTTCTGGCGATATAAGTATTTTGGTGCTTATGAAATATGTCTCTATTTACCAAGAAGCCTTTAAACGACTTGTGACGCTTTTTGTCCTCCTGGTGAGGATAAGTAGAGAAGAGAGGATTGAAGTGTTCAAAGAGAGAGGACTTTTCTGTCGTGTTGCCTGGCATCCCGGTTGGAAACGTTTTCCGTAGAAAATATTACCCACTATTTTCCATGTGTACTCTATTTATTGCGTTGTATGTTGCTAATTTATCTCTGTAGGAGCTTTGATGATGCATGAAATGAAGTACTGACGACGACGCGGGATGATGAGGCATGAGGGGGAAAACTGATGTGAGGCTTGCTTGAAGCACCCAGTTGTTTTTCAGAAGAAATAGTCGTCAGTGTTCTCTACTTGCAATAATGGAGTTAGTTAGTGCGTAATCCGGAATATTCTGGGTTGTTTTGCTAGTTATAAAAGATGAGAAGAAATTCTAAAGGTATGTAATATGGTCGGTTTCAGGATTAGCTTCGAATAGAGGAAAACTGCTTCTTCTGCTATTCTGTTGCTCTCAATGTGATATGATGATGATGGAAACTTTTAAGCTAATGATGTTTGATCCATCAGAATCGACCCGTCGTCGTCTCCTCACTCGTTTTGGTGGTGGGTAGTGGATAGGCAATCCTGTCACTTATATCCGTAAAACTTTTCATTTCATCGGATAGCTAGCGGAGAAGAGGAGGAAAGTAGTAGTGGGAAGCTAAAAAACGCCTTTGTTGATTTGAAAACTCAGTGAGACACTTCATTTCCGCAATTTGCCAGTGAGCCGGGAGTCAGAGCGAAGCCAGATTTATCAGCCGGCTCATTGATTTCCAGGAGGGAATGAGAAGAAGAAGCGATGGTGAATTTCCATCCATTCTGGCTGCTCTCACTCACTCTTCAACATCAACATACCCTTTTCCACAATGTAAAATGTGCGTGCTGCAACAATCATTTCGAAAATGAAACCAAATTGTCGATTATGGGTGGGGCGATTATCAACTCACCCTGTTTCCCCTGCAATGCAATATGAGGAGGGATGGAGGGAGGAAAGAGTGGCTAACGTAGTATTTTTTTATTCCATGGAGTCACCTTAACTCCATCCAAGCAGCAGAGATGTGTATAGTGAAGGGAGCATCAGAAGCATGGAGAAATAGTAACTCCTGCTGTTTCGTCTTTTTTTTGTTTCGTATATACTCCTTCATCATGACTCCCATCCAGCCATCTTCCCTTCATCTCCTCATCATAATAATCAACATGAAACAAAAAAAAAGAATGTCGAAGTTGAAACTCATACTAGTCAAGACAAAAAAAAAGTTTAATAGTGGTCTCAACTTTTAAACCTAATACTTTCATATATTTATATATACATATATACATCTCTTTTGATGCCATCATCCTCGCCAGACTCAGTTATCTTGCTGGGTTTCGTGTCTGTCTGCATTTCACTCTAATACTTTCATGCTGACCAACATCAAGGAGAAAAAACGGGAGGAGGGAGTAAGATTTAGCTCTATGCAGTTGGGATCAGGCAGGATCATGGTGATGATGATGATGATGATGAGCTGAGTATAGTTACCTCCACCTTGTCTTCTTCCCCTTTTTTTCCATTCCAATCAACTCATCATTTATTGCATCATCCGTAATCACTCTCATTTCGTCAGGATCGGTGTTTTTTCAAGGAAAAAAGTGCACGTCGCGGTTGGTGAATGATTGGCAATGCGTGATGATGGACTGAGCTATATGACTGTTTTCTTTTCGCTCTGGAAAGACGATGAGAAAGTGGTAGGTCTCGTTTCAAACTTGTCATTACGGTTGTCCCTAAGCGGTGGTGTTGTGATAGTGGTGGCGATGCTGGTGGTGGTGGTGTGGCGTATATATCATGTTACGTGGAAGTTGTTTTATCAACTCATCTCGTGAATCGATCCGTGTTTACACTTGCATCGAGAAACAAAGGTAGGGTGACGGGATATTGAAATGATGATAGTTCCTGATATCAAAAACTTACGTACCTACGTACGTTCGTACGTACCATCCACCCTCATCGCCTTTTAGGTCCCACGGCGATGACTGATACAGATCTGACTGAAAAAAAAATATATATATTCTAAATGTGCGGATGCCCAGTTGGATTTTTTTATGAGGGACTGACTGGATGCGTACTGCCTGAGTTTTTAATGTACTCCGTCTGTAATATATTTACCTGGAGTTCAGTCGTCAAAAATGCGGTATTGACTTGCCACCTAATTTCTTTGTGTGAAGAGAAATGACTGGGCAAGCAACTTGGAAGTCGAGAACACTTGATGGTGTGCTCAAGCAAATTATATTCCACGCACATTTCTTTTTTTTTATTATTTCCATCCTGCTACTCACGCATCCACACACGCACACGCATACTTGATGCTTTTTAGGGGAAGTAGGAAATGCAGAGGTAGTGAGATGCCTGATACGGGCGAACCGAAAGCGATATAGCATTCAAATTTATTTCCGCTTGTGGCACTCACTCTCTCGCTCCTGAATTTACTTTTTTTTCATTAGCAGTAATTCTCCAGTTGAACTTGACTTTGACTCCTATATACGAAATACGATATCATCATGAGGGAGCGCGGAGCGGGCGAGGAACAAAAAAAATAAGTGATTAAACAATGGCGAGTGGCAGGGTTATTATTGTGGATGGATAATTGGTAAAGTGACAGTAAAATTTCTAGTAGGTTTTCCCATTTCGTAATGTAAGTGGGTTGGGGGTGGAATTAGAAACTTTGAGAAAGTGCATCCCCTCACGGCACATGTAGTTTTTATGAGGTCCTGTTCCACCACCGTATATCATCCATTTGCCCTCTAATGCATGGAAGCGTGAACTGGGAAAGTATATTTGGATGTCCTCATTTGTTTTTGGTGGTGCAAGACTGTCAAGTTCATCGCAGCTTTGGTGCTATGCTATGCTATGATATGCGTCTGCTGCACTCCAATACCTCGTTACGATTGTCAAAAGGAGTACGTAATAATGGTCAGAGAAGGTTTCATGAGGAGAAGCGTATTTGATGAGGATAATATCCGTTACCACTTTCCGAAATGCACTGGGCTGGCACCCACCTCCACTGGGGACCCCACCATACCATATACAAAACCCATATGTGTAGAGGATATTATTATGATTGGGCTTTTCCTCGCAGTTATTACACATGTAGGGAGATGTTATCGACAAACTTCAAAAAGTATCCAGCACATCGTCATTACCCTGTATAACGACATGATGATGATGATGACGACGACGACGAGGATGAGGAAATAGGTGCATAGGGCAGAACCTCGCGTCTTATATATAGTGAACTATATGTGGGTTTTTTTTCTGTCAGAGGATTTATGACTTTGTGTTGCCCTCAACCCGTTAATATTCCTGTCTACCTTGGGCTCTCTCTCTCTCTCGCCTTTTGGCTTGCATAATGGGAGTTCACATAAAGAAATCCAAGTGTATATACATATTCCTACGGGGAGGCAGGAGGCTAGTCTGAACGAAGACGTGTCGTAAAACGATACACACAGTTCTTTTAAAACATTTTTTCTCTCTCTTCTTATTTCCTTTTGAGAAAGAGGGAAGACGGAGACGTGATCTACAATGGAAATGAACATAATGTCTCGTTTTCCCTCGTTACACACTGTTGTGTTACAGTTAAAATAATAATCAGCTGTGGTAGTAGAATTCTCAAAAAACCGAAGGGAAAGGGTTATGCTTCTTCGATTCTTCAAAGGGCACAAAAGGGCAATTGGAATGGGAAGTGGTGTGGTGCGGTGCGTTGCGGTGGATGCCTTATTGCGTCTACCTAACCAACTTACACACGTAAAATCCATTGCAGCTACTCAAAGTAAATATGTAATGGGAAGAAGGAGGGAAGTCGAGGAGGAAGAGAAGAGAAAAAGTCGTTATTAGTTTCAAGTCGTAACGAGACTTGACAAGATGTAAAAAAGGAGGTTTGCAAGCAAGCAAGAGGGGAAAACGCTATACCTACATTTATTTCAATGGGGCCACGTGAAAATCCCACTGATCACACGCTATTGTTTGCTCTATTGCGTAGGCCAGAATGAAAGGGGTTAATCAGCCGTAGTCATTCTCACTTAAATTCAATGCATGTTTCCAGCAGAAGAAGGCGGATGAGGTGGAGAAGAACTATTACCTATATTATATATATTATATATATATATATCAGATCTATATAAGTTTAGAGTTGGTTATGTCACCAAATTGAAGTAGCAGTAGAGTGGATTAATTTATGGTGAACTCATTACCACAAGGTGACACATTTGAATTTCAATTGGTACAATAAAATATATGACGTATGATACGGAGTTTTTTTTTGAAGAAAAGAAGAAAAAGTAACCCCGTGTTTTCATCAGCATCTTTCCATGTTTCCTAGCTACGCACTGCTTGAAACATTTGAAAACAATTTTATAGGGAGTGCGTCGTCAACGACGTCGGCCTGCGTGCTTGCTTGTCCCTTGTTCACCCTAAAAAAGAGTGTGAAATGCGAGGAGATTGAGGAAACAGGGAAAAAATTGTTTCGCATATGGGATTGCAATGCAGATGAGATTTTCCCCATTTTCCCTTACTCAGACGACGGCTCCCTTTTAAGCCGCAAATTTATGGTCGGATTATAGCCATTGGGATGGATATGTAGTGGCCAACTCGAGTGAGGAGAGGATTTTCCTATTTTGTACGAGTTTTGTTTTGGTCCATTGTGCGCGCTTGGCTGGCATCTTTTCGGGATGTGGAAGTGAAAGAACTCTCTGCTTACTCACCCCGCAACACACAACAGCATAAAATTACGCAATACACTGCAGATATGCAGATTAAAATGCGGGTTAAAGTAAGCGGATTAGAGAAGATGAAATTGGGAGAGAGAGAGAGAGAGAGGAAAAGAAACGAAGCGGCTACCATGTAAAAATCTCGTGTGGAAATCTCGTTGGCTGTGTAACATGTAAACAAACAACACGCAATAATACAACACGAATGATCGACTACAAATATAAATTTTCATGCAAACTTTTGGGGAAACTCACATTTTGGCCTTTGATCATCATCGTCTCATCGTTATGATTGTCGGTTCCGTACCTGCAAGCCAAAAACTCACAATCAGTCGATTACATGATAATTAGGGAAGAAATCTGTGTAAAATTGCAAGAGTTTTCGTGCTCGTTCGTGGATCAAGTTTTTTTTCTCATTATTTATCAAACTTGCTGTTTTATGGTGGTAACAACACAACGCTGGCTGGAGCTTCAGCCCAACTTTGCGTTTGTTAATTCGTCGAGTTTTTGTCAAAATATAACAAGTATTGGCCACTACTACTCTCTCTCTCTCTCTCATCATAAGCTTTATGAAGCGGAAAACTTTTCGACTCTATTCACCAGAGACAAGTTAGTTATTTAAGTAAATTTTTATATTCCACTGGTTTTTTTATATTTTCTTTAGAAGTCAACTACTGAGGCATATAGTACAGGTGTGTTTTTTCTCTCCCATTTGGTTTCTGTCCGGAGTTGACTGGATCTTATACGCATTGTACAAATCTCAAAGCTTTCGATATAGTCTCACTCACAGTCTCGCCTCAGTTTCCTCTGCCTGTTTTGTGATGTTGTTTCATGGTTTTCGTGGTTTCGACTTTCGAGGAGTTGAAAGGCTCATAAAATTTGGCGTCTTCAACTTGTCAGCACAGACTTTCCTAGCAGCAGCAGCAGCAGCGTTAACTTTCCAACCTATAGGTTGTCGAGAGTCTCGTCTCCATGCTTAAAAACTTTTGTAACAATTTCACGAGAGAGAGAGAGAGAGAAAAAAAAACCGACGTGAGTCACTTGAACAAAAGCGTGTATTCGAGCTAGGAAGGAGACACTTAAAAGTTGAGATTTCTATTATGCCGTGTAGCAGGCTGTCCTTGTGCTAGAATAAACGTGAGAGAGAGAGAGACACCATTCTTCTAATAGCACCTTGTCCCATGAAATCAGGCTGAAAAATGTAAAAAGTTAAAAAAAAAAAAAAAAAAAGAGTCCGAAGATATTGCTCTGTTGACATAACACATCTCCGAGTTTTTCCACCTTGTTAACATTTTCCTCTCATTTGTTGAAAAAGTTTTGCTAAAAATTTATTTGCTCGGAAGCCTAAGCGCCCGCCGCCCGCGCTAAGCCTGTCTCACACATTTTCATCCCAAAGATATACTGTTACCCGTCAGATGAAGGACTAAAATTTCGTAAGATGATTACAGAAATGTGAGAACCTATAAGGAAGTTTCGAGAGAGAGAGAGAGAGAGAGCGTTTAAATCACTTTCCACCGTCAACTTTTGTTTATTGTTTGTCTCCTGTCAGCCTTTTTTTGTCGTCACTCGTGTAAAACGGTAACCACCGCTCTCTGTAAATGTGTACATAAATTGTGGCATAAAGTAACTGACTCGTACATATAGTGGAAGTTGTACGGAGGAGAGTACAATAAAGTCAGCTTCTCTGATCATTAACGACATGGTCACATTTTTCATTTCAAAAACTCTTTTTTACTCAATTGACCTCATGCTCCGTCTGTGCCATCTTGTTTGCTCGTGTTCGGAACAGTCATGCACAATCAAATCGATATACGAAATGCGATGCCAAAAGTAAGAAATGATGATCTTGTCAAAAGGCTCGCTTTGCTCGTTTCTCATCATCATCGTCATCATCATGATGAGCAGGCAGGCAGGATGGAAGCGAGAGAGAAAAATTAGTATGTTTTGCAACATGTAGCAACGAGGCAATCTGGTCACGAAAAGTCAAACATCATGCTCAATGCTCAACACGGTTCGGACGACGGAGCGTATATCACATCCACTCATAATAATTTACAGAAGGAAGTACGTACGTAAGAAGAATTGCCTCCATGAAAAAAGTTGATCGGCACGAAGAAACAAGCAGAGAGTTTAATCATCTTCACGTTTGGTAACCCATATGCAATGCGACAGGCTCTCTCTCTCATCTCAAGCGAAATATATTTTTTTAAGTAAACATTCCGTTTCCCTTATAGGTTGTTCGTGATGTTTATCTTTGATTCAGAAATGAGTCATTTATATTTCCTCCATATTATGTCGTACGTATTGGTTCACACTGGTCAATTTCTTTTTTCCACAAGGAAGGAGTCATTTTGTTAAAAAGTGGTGTTACGTTACGATTTATAAAGTGAGTCGGTTTTTTCTCTTGCCTCTTGACTCATCGTCGTCAGCTTTAAAGGAAAGGAGCTGCTTGCTTTTATTTATATAAAAAAAACGTTTCGTTTTGAGCCACACCTCTTTTCCTCACTTTTGTTTCGAGCAATAATGCAATCCACACAATCTCACAGGATGACCGAGATTGTATATCCTCCAGTTGGAGTCATTCCCTTTTTGTTCCGGTGGTTCACTGGTGATGATGATGATGATGATGATGGTACGCTCTAAACTTTTGCGTTGTAATGTTACATACACGACGTCCTCTAGAAAACAAAGACTTCCTTTTTGTAACCAATATAATCCATGATTGTTTCCATGAGAGCTTAAGGCTGACTTCTTTACTCGTAGCGTAGTGCCTGTAAAAAAAGGAGCTGACGAGGCAGTTGACTGAAAGAAATGTGTGTATCTCAAATAAAATACTACTTTTGTATACAAGTCTAAAGTCAGCAGCAGTAGTACTACTTACTCAGATAACTTCACTTTTTTTGTCTTCTTATATCCAATAATGTGGGTGTGTGTGTGTTTATGTGTGATGCAAGAAGCATGGGATTGAGGATGCGTATGAAAATTTCTCTTTCAGCAACAACCATAATAAACAACAATATAATCCTTTTTCATCATCATGTATCTCTCTGACTGTGTTAAAAACAAGGGAACACTTATCCTCCTCCGCGTACATACATTTTTTTCTTCTCTCCAGTGATGGATTACATATTTTGCTGAGTCATCTCATCTGTCTAGCACCACCATCACACTTGGATTTTCGGAGAGAGATTTTCTCCCTTTTGACATGTGTGTGTGTGTGTGTGTGTGTGTGCATCTAGCATGGACTCTTTTCCGATGATTGCATCGCGGCGCGGCGGCCACAAAAAAAACTGCTTACTTTTCCAGCTGATCCGATGATAAGATATGCAGATATTTGTCGCGTGAGATTTTCCACCCCGAGGAAAAATATACGGATTTTTGTTCCCCCCCGGTGTCTGTTATTGTCTTCCAGTGGATATGGGATTACAAAGCGATTTTCGTTGCCGAAAAAAAGTGGCAAACATGCTCCAAGAATTTTTGTTCCTGACGAAAAA
>JAANSN010000133.1:0-24456 GCA_036850665.1 Dicranocentrus wangi | reverse complement strand
GTTGCGTTCGGCATAATACGATGATGTTATATAAGAGTCCCTGACGCGGTTTGTTCGCGTCTGTCCCCATTCTGAATTGCATCCTCCTCCTCCTCCTCCTCTTTCTTTCTTGGTAGTAAATATTCGTGTATTCGTTTATCTCATCTCTAAATAAGAATTATTGCTGTGCCATGTCACGCTCGAGAGTGCTAAAGTGTGTAATTGGAATGTGTGAAGGACAGCTAGATATTATTATATGCGTTTTGAAGAAAAAGTGGAAAAAGGTGATGTTTTTTTTTTGCTGGTAGCGTTCATTTTCATTTTCATTCGTCGTCGTCGTGTCCCCACCACTTCGACACCGTTTCTGTGTTGATGAATTAATGACGAGGCGAGGAGAGTAGTGGGCACCAGTAGCAACTCATTTAACAGGGTCTCACTTGGGGACACGGCGGACGCTCAAAGCAACAAAGTTTGTGAGCTCTTATTGAGTAATATAGTTTTTTTAAGATGGCCAGCGAGAGAGCCTTGAGAAAGTTGCAAAAATACTTTTTTATTTTGAAGAGCGGAGTGGTAGCACTTGCGCTGCTGCACGGATCCCTCTAAATAGATGTTGCATGTGGATGCAAAGCACGAATAGGTAATTTAATATCTCGCAGGAATCACTTAGGGATGCAGTGATTATACCCATGTGTCATTATTTTTATGCAAATTTTCACCTGAAACCTAGCAGATTTTTTTTTCAGTCTGGGTAGCCAACTGTTGATGGATAAAGAGAGAGAGAGAGAGAGAGGGGATGCCGTATGCCGTCAAACCAGCGCAGATGGTTTTGGCAAGATGGAGAGCGATAGATTGTTTGCACGAAAACATGTACGGATTTTTCTTCTTACAAACCCCCTAACACACCGTCCTCGTCTTCGTCATCGGCATGATATATTTATTTTAGTGGTATCAGAAAGCAAAGTTTTTTATCCAGTTTTTTTTTCTTTCGCTATTGTTTAGTTTATGCCCGAACGAAAATGTGTAAGCGTGTAGAGAAGAGTGGAAAAAAGTCTTATCGGAAGAAACACTACAGAGGGGCGAAATTTTATATGTGTAAGAGGCGATGACGAGGATGACGACTTTGTTGACTACGTGGTGCATACATAATAATATTATGAGCTATATATAAAATCTTAATGTTTCCTTTGTGAACCTCTCGAGTTGCATTTTTCGACTTGGAGTTATGATGATGTGAGATCTTGTAACGTGTATTTTTGTCGAGGAGCAATAAAATGCATAATAAATGTGAGACATTATATTACACATCACAATGTTCCATGTCCTCTGGTGGTAAAATGTGATATATTTTAGGTGCGGTTTTCTGGTCTTGAAACAAAAAAGCATAATATTATGGAAAAAAGTGCTACAGCAAATACTAGAGGCTATTATTAATTTCGTAGAAATTGAAAGGGATTCTGAATATTACAAAAAAATGATTTTAGCAGAAAATAAACACAACTTTGGCGGAATATTGTGAGATGCGTATGAATTTTTAATTCTACGGCAACTTGTCGACGAGACATACATACATTTTTTGACTTGAGGGAAGAAAATTCATGAATTTTCATCAAATTACATATATATGATCTTGCTGCTGATACCCATCATGTGCAAAAACTGTGGCCGCAGCAGAGATGATCAAGGTTGCTGCGATATAGAAAGGAAGCAAGTAAGGAGAGGTTGTGAAGGTTATACTATATCTCATTAGAGTTATCTCAAATCCCAAAAGTTTAATTTCCCTTTTTTTGTAATTTTTTTTTTCATTTTTTTTTTTCATTATGCCGCTGTGAGTTTTGTTTCAGCCTAGCTATTTTCAATTAACTTTTATCAATTTCTAGATAAAGGAAATGTAATTAGACCAACTAATTTCTTGACTGCATGTAATACGTAAAACATGGAAAAAAGGCGCATTTCGTGGTGGTGGTGGTGACCCCCTCATTGTTCGCATTTTTTGGCAGTTAAAACCTTCCGTTGAGCGTATAGATTAGAGCATGCTGTGCAGAAAATGATTTCTTTCTCATTCCCTTTGTTTTTCCAAGGGGTACATGTAGCCCATTTGTTATTGTCAAGTGGAATGTGCTCACGTTTGCGACCATGCACTACTAACATGGGAACAGGATTTTTTGTTTGGAGAAGGAAGAAAAACAATGCATAATAATAGATCGGACGGAGACCATTTGCATTCGATTGCAACATCAACGCTCCTCCATTCCATCCACTCCACGCTGTATTATATTATTATGTAGTTTTATTTAAATCGGGAGATAGTGCCCTGCCAGCAGGTTCTATCTAGCCTATTGTATTAAGAACTCATTCACGATTCACCGTTTTTGTGTCATATGTCAGCTCCGCTCATTTGTAACCTTTCCTGTAACAAAGTATCAAAGTTTATGGGCTTGTAAGCGTTTTTATAATCTTTTGTGATTTACTTTCATTCATTCTGGTTGGTAGGTAGGTTGGTTGGTAATCACTGGCAGTGGAGTTGAAGCGCGTTCGTCGTCGAATATATTCTATACAGAGTAAAAAATGTGATGTACACGAAGTGGGCGTAATTGTGGGTGGTCTTCCTCACAAAAAAGAGGATTATTTTATTAGATGAGATTTTTTGAGCTTGTACATTGTTCTTTCCTCCTCGCTAATAATTTCATAAATTTACTTGTTTAGCATAATGTTTTCCCATAAAATGATTTTCAGCGCAGGTTGCTCCTCGTCTCGTCGTTCGTGGTATCTCTCTGCTTCACGACATAATTCTGCTTCATTCATTGAAAGGGAACATGGACTTGTCACGGCTGATATATTTATGAGTCGTAGAGGCAGCCACCTTTTTTGTGGTTATTGTTTGCTAATATAATTAATTAATTGCTGGTCCTGGCACAATCAGACAGTCTATTGAGATGAGTTGTGTTGTCGTGTTCTGCTCACTCGTCTTACGGGCTTTATATTCCGCATGCAATTATAATTCAATGAATCATTTCAGCTTGGAAAAAAAGCATGGTGGAGGTTGAGGATCATTGTTGTTTTCTGCTTAGTTGAGATGTAGAAAATTTGTCATATTCTATCAAAGTTTCACGTTTTTCATGCCAAAAGCGAATCCCTCTTCAGCGTTAGTGTTGTTCTGTACTGTGTTGTACAAGTATGACTACATGATTCCGTCTGCTCTACAGCCTTTTGTGGTTGTTTCCTCCATCCTTTTGCGAAAGGGATCCTTATGGCATGCCGCTGTGCAACCAGAGATAAATTCGCAATTTCTCAGATTGTCGAATCGAAGCACATGGTGGGGATATAATAGCGTGCAGCTGTGTGATACACATTTGATTTGCATGCAACTTATGGGCTAACCTGAAAAGGTCGGTAAGCCAAGGCGAAATTTTGTGGACTGGAAACAAGTTATTTGCAACATATTTCACCATCTCATGCACGTCAATTTGAATTAGAGATAATTGCATGATGGATAGCACTGTGTATATATATTCATATCCATATATAGAGCATTATTATTATTTAGGTTGCTTTTTTGCTTAGCTTAGCTAGCATTTATCTCAGAAACGTATTTGCTCATTCTGATTTTAATAAGTGGCCATGAAAAATATATTATCCCTCTTTTTTTTCTTTCACCTCCCAATTGTTCCTGTTGTTGTTGTGGATTCCCTCATTTAGCTAACGTGTTTTCTTGGGAAGCACCTGCCTTCCGATAAATTTCCTCTGAAATTGAGCGTTTTTTTTCCTCCATATGGATATGTTGTTTATATTTATTACACAACTAGAGAGAGAGATACAATACAATGCAGTAGTCAGACTTTCAGCAGTAATATGATGATATGTGTAGTCTAATAAGCAGCAGGATGGATCCACCTTTGCTTTGTTTCTTAATAGGATTCGGAATATATTATATATGATGATTCTTTTTTTCGTTGTTAGACATTTCACACAACTCGCTCAAGAAGGAGAAAGGGTGAAATCATGCATGCATAACTTTTCCTCTTATTATTATATTATCTTATTCCAAAGTATAATTTGCGATAAATGATGTTCGCACACGCACATAGCACCACCGCACCGCTCGCGTTCTTGTTCCTTGGCTACAAGACGGGATTGCCATTAGTCGAGGGTGATTGTTAGGAGAAAGATGAGATCTACGGGCAGGCATGAGCCGCACCGGGCATAAATCTGTCAAAAGTGGGTTGAGCTGTGAGAGAGCACCTGACTTGATTCTTGGGAATTCGAAATTGCATGATATTTTGTACTCCTTGCACAATCCTCATCGCTACTACTACACTCCAACGGGGATCACAATGGAGCGGGGAACGTACACGGACGTGGAGTGGAAAACGAGAGAAATTGGGGATGAGGCAGAGAAGCCAGCAGAAAATGAAGAGATGAGGATGAAAAACTGTGGTCACACACATATTCTCTGCCACACACAAAGATTTTTCACGTGTTTCCACTAATTCATCCCATTTTTCCACTTGGCGTGCTATATAGGCATCACGTAAATTGCAAATGTCTGCAGACATTCCAGCCTTGCAGAGATCTGCATCATTTCGCTTCGCCGTGGATATGTGGATTTGGGCATGAGAGATGTGGTGAGACGATTGTACTTACTTAGCTGGCCAGATTTTCACAAGTTGTATATAGGTGTATATACCTACTTAAACACCTTAAATATTCATTAGACTTGTGACTGTAAATCGTGCTTGTATTGCTTCCTCTTTTAGACAGAGGGAAAATATTTTGTTACCGGAACGAGTTGATTTGTTTCCTTTTTAATGATCACGGTCTACCCTTTCCCGTGTTCTCGCATACCCAACCAGCATTAAACAAAAATTTTGTTTAACGGTTTGCCACAACAAAACGTGCGTACGTACACAGCGAGGTTTCATGAATGTAAGTCATGTTGCATAACTCAAAAAAAAACACTCCGTGTTTTGTACCACCACCACTGCACATTTACAAGTTTGAACAGTAGTACTGCAGGCGTGGATGTAAAAGGTAAACCCACTAAATGGGAAATGATAATGAGAGACATTTAGAATTCAGTTGCGGGTGCGAGTGCTAAAATTGCTCCGTCCCCCATTTACCATTCCATTTAGCAGTAAACATTGTTCTCTTCGCTCTTGTGTAACACCTTATTTAGCAGTTTCTTGTCGAGTCGTCGTCTTCGTCGTTGTCAAGTCTCATCTCACGGCGTATTACGCATGCAGAGGGTTGGTTCATGGATAATTGGGATTTTTCCTTATGGCTCCCTTCCTTTAACAAAATGCTTATTGCACGTCTTCCAATCACCTGAATTTATCCATTTAATTAGTTTTTTATGGAATGCCACCGGCATAACAATTAATTTGCAAAGTGTGATTTAAGTTTAACAAAGAGTAAGTAAACCTTAGATGTATGTTAGCCCATTCTCCCAGCAATCACAAAAATTCATCTTCATAATAGTCGTCGTGTGGCGTGCCCACGCAGTGTTTGCTATCCACAGAAATCTCCACAGTTGTTTTTAGCTCCGAGCTAGAAGTAGCAATGTGCCATGTGCTCTTCCAAAATGTGGTAATTGTTGGTCGCATCTATTGCCTACGTTATAATATATGATGGTGATGATGGTGATGCAGTCTTAATATTCTAAAAAAATATATATATAAATTTGTGAACAGACAGACATTCTGTACCTGAAATATTACACCCTTTCTGCTTTGCTGTTGATTTGGGACAAGTAGACATAGACATTTGGCTCCCAGAGTCTGCAAAATAAACATGGTAGCCTGCAATCATCATGTCATTCAATTTCATCTGAATCCACGGACTCAACAAACATGACACTGATGATGATACAATAATCACTAAATTATTTATTTTCCTGGCAATGAAAAAAAACTGTTGCAACAATTTGCTCATCAAGTTTTCTATTCCTTTTTCCTCTAACAGCGAGGCGAAAATTATCTGCCAATTGATAGCCCAACTGGCCATTGTTGTAATGAGTGTTTGCAGAAAAAACTTTTTTTTTCTGAATCAAGTAAATAAACGAAATAAAAACATGGGTGAATGGGCCACGGCCACTTTGATATGAGATGCGTGTTTCAAATACGCGACTCTTTGGCAATAGCACCTCCATCTCTCTCTCTCTCTCTCTCTCTCTCTCTCTCTCTCTTCTTTTCGCTAATTGCTTTTACGGCTGGCAATATAATGACGTAGAAAAACAGGCATGTTTAGTAAGTAGGCATTAAAAAACCTGGTGTTTATCTAGGCTGACGAGAGGTTTTAGCTCGTTAATGGCAATTAGTGTGGTTTTCCAATATTGAATGCGGAGATTAGTTCTCAACATGAGTATATGCGCTCTCAACAATCAGTTTTGTTTGCGTGGGCTGTAAAACAGCAAAGTGGAGAATATTGTGTTTTGCTTAAAATGAATGCGCTTGTTCTACTGCTCTTGTTATGCAGTTAAGTATTATGAAGGCTACCGAGCTGCCAAGTCAGGTGTGTGGTATTTGTAATGTTATTATCGGAATAATGGCTAGCTAATGTACACTCGGGTGGGGGGTAATGATGATGATGGAGTTTTATATTTCTTCTGTATTGGAATTGGAGGAAATAGGTCTCTAATGAATGACATGGAAGTCGTGCGCGCAAAGGGATTACGATAAAATTGCATTTAATCATAATTTCAATTGTGAGGTCTATCGTCGGTGATGAAGCACTTTGAGCTCACTGCCAACATTTTGTGTGGAGAAAATGCAAAGATATTTAGCGAGTTTGTATTTTTTATTTTTTTTTGAAGTAGCAAATGGTTTAATGGATATGTTTTTTTGTGTCAATTGCAGGCTCACGTTGTTGCAGCCTTTGAGCAGTCGCTATCAAATATGACGCAGCGTCTCCAAACACTGACACTAACTGCAGAACAAAAGGTAAAAATTGGAAATGCCGGTAATAGTTTTTTATGAAAGTGAAGAATTCTTTGAAAAAAATTACTATTTTTTGTGTATTGTCAGGATTCCGAATTGAATGAATTGAGAAATACGATTGATCTACTTCGCAAGCAAAGCGTTGAAGCTGGGTTGACTGTAGCTCAAATGACTGGAGGTAAGTATAGAAAATTGAAAGATAGATTCTAATTGGGATTTGTGGCTGGGGTCGGTGAATAAATAAGTGTCATTTTGTGCTCTAATTATTTAGTGGGGACGCGAGATGAAAGTCCAATGGCCAGACAGTTGTCAGCAGATTCGGTCTCCAGTATTAATTCCATTTCTTCTGCATGTAGTGGAACCTCTCATTCCCACACCTCTAGTCCCTCAGGTCAGGTTCAGATGACCCCGTCGGGAACGCCAACTCACAGTGCCAATCTAATCACACCTGAAAGTCCAGGATCTAAAAAGAAGCATAATAAAGGAAAGGGCTGGGTAAGTAATCACTAATAAATCATTACAGTAAAGACTTTAAAGGTTACCTAGTTTTTTTTAGGTCAGTTACCTTTACTATTGCTAATACCACGACCCATTTTTTTTTCTCTTCCTTTCCAGTTGCGAAGCTCATTTACCAAAGCTTTCTCCAGGTCGAAAAGTAAAACACGCAATGACTCGAGTCCTGATCATGCGGACGGTATGATAATTGATCATGATGGTCAATTACGTGGAGGCAATTTAAACGGTGATGTGAATGACTCTCATCACCATTACAATAATGCAACAACTTTAGGTCACCCAACTAGTCACCATCAGCAGTCAGCCAATGCTTCCCTGCATCGCATGCACCCGCAGCAGCCACAACACCAAAATGGAGGCTTGAGAGTTATTGGCAACTCAATGCCAACGTCGCCACTTCTCAGTCCTCCAACTGGAGACTGTCGAAAGAATAATTCGAGCTGTTCCGTCAGCACGGGCTCACATTCGCCGAGGTCTAATGGCGGTGGTGCTGTCAGTCATGATGTGAGATCAAGACAGGGATCGTCATCAGGGTAATCTTTTTTGTCTTATATTGATTTTGTTTGCTATTGTTTGCAAAATTAAGCGCCCCTTTTGCAGTAGCGATTCCTACAGTTGTCTAACGTCAGTGTTTTTGCTTCCATGTTTGTATAGATTGAGTGAGGATCATGTGGAGGAGCCACGTTCAGTTGATGAACTGAAAAAGCAACTTCGCGAAAAGGAAATGGTTCTAACGGATATTCGACTGGAGGCTCTTACAAGCGCCCATCAGTTGGAATCATTGAAAGAAACGGTCACCAAAATGAGGGTAAGTAAAGGGATTGCACTAGTCTCCTAAACCATTGTTCTAATTTAATGGCACATTCAATATACTAAAAGTGCATAATTTACGAATGCCTACAGAACGAAATGCTAAGTCTTAAACAAGATAATGAGAGACTTCAGCGCATGGTGACCTGCAAATCATTAACTTCCTCTCAAACATCTCTCCAACTAAGCGCATCTGAAGGGATCGACAGAAGACTTAGTGCGTCCGAAGTTCCTCCGCCGTCATCCTCCACCTTAGGTATGATATCACAAATCCCCTTTGTGGAGCATGATGTATATTAGGGATGAAGGTGTAATTTAATTGGAGGTTTAAATTCGTTTTTCAGAAATGTTTTTAACTGATGCTACTGAGAAAGAAGGGAAGCGGATCATTGTCACAGTTTATTTGGGATCGCATGGCTCCTACGAACGTTACATATGTCCTGTTGAAGGTCTTCCATCTCAAGAATGTATTATTGGAACGATTAGCGTCAGCAACAAAGCGAAATGGGACGCTTTGGACTCTTTAGTGAAACGAGCTTTCAAGGTTTGGATATATGACTCCTCATAATAATCATCCTGTGGATCGCTTTCACTCTCAAGCCAGACCCTGAATTCAACTTTGATTGTGTGTTTTTTAGGATTACCTGATGCGCATAGATCCCGTTTCCAGCTTGGGATTGAGTGCAGACTCGGTGCTGAGTTATGCCGTGGGAGAAATCCTTCGCACAAAGGATGGTACTCCACCGGAACTACTCCCATGTGGATATTTGGTTGGGGATGTGACCAAGATTCGCATTTGCCTGAGAGGGGCATTGCAAGGAGCTGTAGATGCTTTAGCATTTGAGACACTTGTGCCTAAATCCGTTCTCCAGCGCTATATGGCACTTTTGAGTGACAACGGGAGGATTATAATTTGCGGCCCAAGTGGCACTGGGAAATCCTACTTGGCGAGAAAGCTTGGCGAATTTCTTGTTGCTCGCTCTGGAAAGGATCCTTGCCCTGAAGCAATCGCTAGTTTTAGTGCTGATCACAAAAACAGTAAAGAGCTTCGACAGTATTTGACCAATTTGGTGGAACAGTGTGACGGCACCGGCAGCATTGACTTACCTTCTGTGATAATCCTCGACAACCTACATCAGGTAACCAATTTGGGCGATGTTTTTAACGGTGTTCTCAGCTCGAAGCAGCAAGGCAGTCCCATTATTATTGGAACTATGACCCAGTCTGCATCCTCTCCTCCCAACGTGCAACTGCATCATAACTTCAGGTGGGTTGAATAAAGTTTCATAATATATCTGTTTGCTTGTCACGTTGTGGCTTACCTTAAAACCTTTTTTTATTTACTTTTCAGGTGGGTTCTCTTTGGCAATCACATGGAACCAGTGAAAGGTCTACTGAGCCGACACTTCCAGCGACGGCTTATTGAAGTAGATACCCAGAATGGAACGAAAAATCTTGAGCTAGCTAGAGTAGTAGATTGGATTCCAAAAGTCTGGCACCACATCAACAAATTTTTGGAGTCACACAACTCGCCTGATGTCACTATCGGCCCTAGACTTTTTCTATCTTGCCCGATGGATGTTGCCAACTCGCAAGTTTGGTTCACCGACTTGTGGCACTACTCAGTTGTTCCGTATTTGATTGAAGCGGTAAAGGAGGGGTTGCAAATCTATGGAAAGAAAGCGCTTTGGGAGGATCCTTCACAGTATTTAATTCTAACATACCCGTGGTCACAACAGCTTGTGCTGAACACAGGGAAATCAGCACTACAAAGGTACTGCATACTACATATACAAACTAAAAAAATTATTTCTCATTTCAAGAACACAATAATGTTTGATTTTAACGGCTCATTTTTGTTCTCAGAATTCGACCGGATGACGTAGGGTATGATACAAAATCGGGTGGTGCTGTTGGAAGTAATTGCAAATCTGGAAACGGTGACGCTACAAGCGACTCTGACCCGTTGGTAAGCTATCCATTGAATTGGTGACAATTCGAGCCGTTCTTATGCAACAGTCGTTTCTAATTTTAACCATTATTTTTGTTCTTCCAGATGAATATGTTAATGAGACTTCAGGAGGCAGCCAACTATTCCGGACCCCAAAGCAACGACTCCGACTCGACAAGTCTCGACTCGCATGTTAGCCTTGATCCGAAAGATTATATTGCTACAGCGTAGGTTTCCGATAAGCCAAAAAAAAATGTTGGTGGTGTTAACCGCAGTTTGTTGAATGGTTTAATTATGCTTCTTACTGTTATGTTGTTCTCTGGTGCTTTCGCAAGCCATAGCAATGCCAAAATACTTGGATGTATATATTTAGTCTTACTTTTAGCGTATTCGGGTAAGAACCCTATTTATGAAATTCTCTTTTCGTTTTGGTTGCCTCAAAGCAAAACTATTTATTCATTTTTATTATTATTACACAACTATTCATAAGCTTTCATTAACACGAGATTCGACGTAGTCAATAATTGTATATGAATCATACTGTAAATTTTACGTGTAAGTCATCTAAATTGTAAATGAATTTGTACAGAAATGAAATGAAATTCTTCGTATAAGTTAAAGCTATAAGGTCGCTAAATGTAATTCACTATAAATCGGTATATCTAAAAAATAATCAATTATGGTTATAACATAACCTCCTACGCAGCATGACGAGAGTGGACATGCACTCCAGAACTACTTCTACAATTAGCAAAATTAAATTATTATCATCATCATTGTCAGCAAAAATGTAGGTATTAGACAGTCCCTTTTCCGTACGAATTGTTAAATAAAATAACAACGGATTTAAAGAAAATGATTGTAAAGTTTGCTGAAATATTGAATACGTTTGACGCATTAAAATATGAAAGTGTATTTTGAGCTAATACATATTATAATCAAAAAGTATAACAGAATTGCTATTATAGTGACGTGGACGAGAAAAGGTCGCAAACAATGAGATACATATTATATCCTTGAATTAATAAGAAAATTATTAAATTATATTATAAATACATATGAAATGTAATAATGATTTTAATAAACACATAAATCCTTGTCCTAACCGACTTCATCTTTGCATCATTCGTCATCCTCTTCATCCTCATCATTAGCAACAGCAAAAGCGAATAATAATGGGTCATCCTCATTCTCATCACCAGCATCCCCCTCATCACTACTAGTTTCATCTTCATCACTACTTTGGCCGAAGAATAGATGTGCATGATGACGATGGCATTTAACATCTTGTGCAGTCTTAATGAGCTGAAAATTGCTGCTGGATTCTTTTTGCGTTTTTGCAAATTCCTCAAATTCGTCTGACCAGATTTCGCAGACTGCACCTATTTCCAAAGTTTGCAGCTGCAAACCTTGCTCACCCATCTTCACCAGCATGTCTACATGGCTACTACACAGGCTTTGTTCCACTCTCAATACCTTCAGGGTCTTGAATGCTCTCGAACGCCATAAGGCTTCCAGGACAGTTTCAATCTCCGGTGTTTTTGGTGGTGCCCGTCCCGTCGGTCGATAATCCCTCATTCCCTTCGAAATAATTTCTTCAAGATTTGGCAAAGTTTTGAAAAACGTGCACATAAATTCAACGACTTGCTTGTCGACATAACCAATTTCGACGGATTTCAGTTGGTCAAGCTGAGGCCGTTCTTCGTCCGGGAATAACAGTTTCCCACAAACTGCATCATGTACAATATAGCTAAACTTTAGCTCCTTCAGATTCGGGGCCTTTCCATACATAATCTCACGAAATCCGTTAAAGTCAAGCTCATTGTCGTCGAGGTTGAGGGTTAGGGACTCCATCGAAGGCCCGAGAACGCTAAATATTTCTTGAGCAATTTTAGAATCGTAGTACGCCAACTGCTCAATCGAGTATTGTGTAAAGATGGGTCCGGAAATCCGAAACAAATGTTGGACGTCCTCTACTCGCATCTTCGTTTGAAAAACAACGTCCACCAGCCTTACACATCGATCCTGTCCCATGGCCTTCTTGATCCTCGAGTGACGGCACCATTTTTTGCAGACTAACCTGTTTGCAACCAGCTCTGTAAAGGGCAGGTACTTGAAGAGTGTGTCCAGTATCTGTAAATCATGAGAAACTGTGTTGTAATATAAATCCTCATTAATATATAGAATGAATGCAATAACTACTTTATATTTTATATAAATACTATGCAAATAAAAATAGTACCAGGTCATTTTTAAATGGATTTTCACGTTGGCTACGTGTGACTGGAGCCATTTTTGTTTTTGGATATGTAGTACACAATAAAATGTGAGATTAATTTAAGTCGAATATATATTGTCGGGTCGGGCTTTGCTCTGTAAATAATTGGAATAATTTCAAATCTTCCCGAGCGTTTTGGTTGTATCTACTATTCCCTAGCTCCTCACGATTCTTTTAGGTGAAATCAGATTTTGACAAGGCTTTGTTGGAATATGGCGTAACTCAGGACCGGACGGCTTCAGGAGAACAAGCTCTCTACAAAACGATACCAAAATGACATATATGTATCACCAACCAGCTTGATATTAGGTAGAAGAGATAGATAGGTCTGGCTACATGACAATGTATTTGCCGCGTTGCTTACTTTCTATCACATAATATGTGCTTCCAAAGGACATATTAACATCGAAGATTTTGTCTGTCGGTCCGTGCCAGAGCTTCAATTTTGGGCTTCATGACGCAATCCCAACTCGGAAATCCTAAACACACAGAATGTACGACCAAAAGACAAAAATCCAAAACATGATTTACGTACTGCAGCAAGACCGAAAAAAAGGTTTTTATCCAGGTAGCACCAATTTCAAAAAGGATAAGCAGGGATTTGAAAAATCCCTGATTTTTTTTTTGTGGTAGCGAATTGTATAATCCTTTTTTAATGGTCGTCGTAATGCTTCCGAGCTGAATGTAATCGGAAACCACGGAAATCCGAACGTGGACTATCCGAAACTGCTCCGAAACGCCGAAATTTTGATAGACAAAGAGGCCGTGACTGAAATTGCTATCAAATTATTTGACTAAAATTCACATGTTGATTAGCAATTAGCTTATCTTTTTATCTATTACTCGCAATTTTGGTTTTTTACAGGAACTGATGACCATCATTCAGAAAATTGTAAAGGGTACGTCAAGCTCCCCTTCACCCTTCAATATCCAACGCGTTGCTGCAATGGAAAAATTACCGGAGTTGCTAGCGATCCTAACGATTCTTCTCTCTTCCAATCTATTTGATTTAGGCTGGTACTACAGTGTATATAATTGTAAAAATGTATTTTGAATCAATGTTTATTATCTCTGGTTCTTCATGGAGCCGCTAATCCTCAAGAACGACAGCTACACCTTTGGATTTTTACAAAAACATTGTGGACAATATGAGAGTATGAGGGTTTTTTTGTATTTTGGAATTTAAAATTTGGTATTGCGTCCGCACCCCATTCCACACTTTTCTACTTTGATTTGACGTATGTACACGAAGGAATCATGGTAATCATTGCAAACCTCCGTTTCCCCTCTGTACATTCTTCTTGTAAGATATATTATGATGTGGATAAAAGGAATGATCTATTATCATATCATACAACACTGTACTGTAGGTTTTGTCGCTTTACACCTTGCACGGATAGACAAGACGAGCAAGGTTACAGTTTTCACAAGTGCAAATTGCATTCATTGATGCACTGGAGAAATGGCGGAATTGTGTCATTATGCGAGCATGGCATAACTGTACAACAGGGTTGACTCTATTCCCGTATCATATACACTTATAACCCTCCGAACGTTATTATATTAGAAAGACGGTATGTATTATGCATATCGAACTGAAGATATTGCACGGGCAACAAGTAGCTTCACACGGTGGCTGTATAAAGTAAACGAGGAGGAGGAGAGGTGACACCGTGGCATGCTCATTCTTTTCGCATTTGTCATCAAAATTAGCAGGAACACATTAAATTGGAGAACAAGCCAAACTCCAAAATCAAGACAGACGGCTAGCATTTCATGTACATATACATATATACCTATCCTTTCGTTCTATCACCGGACCTGCTAAAACATACTGTGTGTGCATAAACTGCTCTATAGGATACAAAAATAGAGATAAATAAAAAAATACAGTAGCAGCATAGAATGACGTTAAGCATGCAAACCGGAAGAATACTCCAGGCATTTTCATCTTATCGCACGTATTTTTCTTTATCTAACATTTTCCCTGCTAGTTGAGTTGTGCAAGTTGTTGTTCTGGCTGTTGTTGTAAGCGCCAGGTGCCATCCAGAAATTCTCCTGAGGCTTCTTTTTGCAGTTCACTTACAATGAATTACACGTTGTGTGTGGGATTTTAAGGATTTGCAGATACGTTGGATATAGCTAGATTTCATGTTCGATTTTGAATATTTGAAGATTCGATAAGCACCATTTATCTCCAAGCAATATTTTTTTTGTAAGAAATTCGCTGTCTAAAATATTTCTCAGCGTACCCCAAACTGTGAACCCTCAATCTCAACATTCTCACTCAACCCTCGTGTTGCTGTCGTATTACATATTATAAGGGTGAAGATTGTAGATACATTACTTCTGAGGTAAAATTTGATCAAATTACATGTTATTTCCAAGTTTATGAGACCCACAGCCAGATTTGAGCGAGATGGATCTTGAGAATTTGCATGGTTTTAGTAATATTATACTTAACATATATTCATATGGTTTACATGTTCTTTTGTAGTGTCCAGTTGTGAAACCTGAAAGGTCATATGACAGAGTGGTAACCATTCATAAGGACAATTGCGACAATGAAGCTGTTGAGTGGGAACCTTCCGGTCGTATTACCCTCTTCTGAACCCGTCATTACTGAACCAAACCTGGTCATAAAGGAAAGCCAGGAGTATGGAGATCGAGAGTCGTATGAAAAAATCTCCCGTTGGAATGCAATGTGTACATACCTCTGCTACGGGACACTTATAGTATTCGGTTTTTTCAAAGATATTTTTCGACCAAAGGGGCCTCAAGAACAAAATCGAGATGTTAGTGGAAAATAATATATTTAACCTGCTCTTCCGTGAGGAGTGAGGGGATACATACAATTATTATATTATGGCGTTGAATGTGTTCAGTATGACTTGTGAATTTCTAGGGTTACCAAAGGTTGTATGACAGTTTTGAAAGTTTGTACACGAAGCATGTGTACAGAAGGATTCGGGATTGTTGGAATACCCCTGTAGCAGGTGTTCCAGGAAGCTACATCACACTTTTAGATAGGGAAACTAAAGATCACGGTTGGACCTTCCAGTTAGTATTCCCAGGCAATTTTGCCCATTTTAATTCATTCAACAGCAGTTTCAGCCCTTTTTTTACATTTTGATTGATGACTAACATAAACATTTGTTGGACAACATGTACTTTTAAAATGTCTATAGGTTGACGGGTAAAAAGTTGCCTTGCATTAATTTGGGATCATACAATTACTTGGGGTTTGCGGAGAACCAAGGCCCTTGTGCGGAGGCTGCCATCCAGGCTGTAAAAGACCACGGTGTGGGAACCTGTAGTTCGAGAAGTGAAATGGGAAACACACGTGATATGGAGGAGTTGGAAAAACTGGTGGCTGAATTTGTTGGCGCTGAAGATGCCATTACGTGTGCAATGGGATTCGCAACAAACTCGATGAACATCCCTGCCATTCTAGACAAAGAATGTTTGGTATTGAGTGACGAGAGGAATCATGCATCTATTATTTTAGGGATAAGACTGTCGGGTGCCATAGTCAAGGTGTTCAAACATAATGGTAAGATGAAGTTAAACTCGGCAAAGTCCAATCCTAAAAAACCTGTGACCAGTAACACGCGTACAATTTTTTCCGTCTGCATGGAAAACTATAAAGAACTATTCCCTATGAATTGTAGACATGAAAAATCTGGAAGAAAAGTTGAGGAAAGCAATTCTTCAAGGACAACCCACAAATTATTTTAAGCGATGGTCCAAGATAATTATTGTTGTAGAAGGAGTGTACAGCATGGAAGGTTCCATTGTTCGACTCCCTGAAATCATTGCACTGAAGCGTAGATATGGGGTTTGCAGTATTTTATTATTTAAATTCTGTCATTTTTTGTGATCTTATCTTGATTTCACTTTTTTGTCCAATTTTACAGGCCTACTTGTACCTGGACGAAGCTCACAGCATTGGAGCCATGGGTCCTAATGGAAGGGGGGTTGTTGACTATTGGGGATGTGATCCCAAAGACGTTGATGTCCTAATGGGAACTTTCACTAAAAGTTTTGGCTCAGCTGGTGGCTACATTGCCGGATCTAAGGATATGATTGATTTATTACGGCGAACCAGTCATGCTCAAGCATATGGAATGGCCATGTCTCCCCCTGTGGTCCAGCAGATCATCAAGTCTATGCGAATCATAATGGGCAAAGATGGAACAACTGAAGGTGTCAAGAAAATACGACAGCTGGCTAGGAACTCCCGTTACTTTCGACAAAAACTGAAACAGGCTGGCTTCATTGTATATGGGCATGATGATTCTCCAGTGGTTCCAGTAGCACTGTATATGCCGACCAAAATCGCTTACGTGGTGAGGGAAATGAGGAAACGAGGCGTTGCAACTGTGGGGGTTGGATATCCAGCAACGCAAATGGAAGAAGGGAGAACAAGATTCTGCATCAGTGCAGCTCATACAAAGGAAATGCTTGACCATGTAAGATTTCCACATGATTAATTAGGAATTAGGATATTCATAGGCCTAGATTCGAACGTTTATGATAAGTATATAATCAGTTGTCAGTGCTAATAATATTTTGGTGAATATCATGTAGGCATTGGCAGCTATGTACGAAATTGGAAATGAGATTGGCCTGCGCTGCTCCAAGCTTCCGAGACCACAAGGAGAGATTGTATATGAAGACTCTGACACGGAAGTGTCAGATGGTGAAGATGATGGGGTGAGTGGTGACTCTTCAGAGAGTGAAGACGATGATGATTATGAAACTTCAAATTCTAGTTAATTTGCTACCTATATATATATATGTATATAATGATCGATAGGATAATTTTATTTGTTTTACTTTATAAAAATGTTTTATAAAAATACACAAGCAAAAGGCAAGCTTCAATCAAAATCTAATGTGAACTACAGAATTTTAAACCAAAGAAAATATATGTCAAAAAATGATTTTCATTGACAACTTTTAATTTCAAATTTTAAAATTGTCCCCTGTCAAGTATAAACGTGAAAGCGATATTCCCCTTGCAAAGTGTTCAGCAAATCAGTCGTCTCTGCAGAAACATCTCAAAATGTTCCGACAGTTCCGTCCGAGTTGTAATTCTCTGGCAACAGAAGACAACGCGATATAGCGGTTCACATTTTAAGTAGGATTTAATTGTAATGTATATTGCGCTAAGGTTATCATTGTTGTTATAGTTGTGTCACTGTAAGTATTTAAGTGTACAAGATGTAAAAATGTGGAAGCAAAATTAATTTAAACATTTTCGTAATAATTCGTTTCCAAACTTTACAATAATAACCTTCCAAATAATATATGCATTGAGTATATGTAAATGAAGTGATTGGTATGAGTAGCCAAGATTTATATGATACTTGACAGTGTAAAATAAATGGGAGTCGCATTGATTGTTTAATTACTCTTACGAACAAATAGTGTACGGCTCTTCATCTATGTTTATTCGTTTCACATTATTACATAATAATAACATATAGATTTATATAAGTATATCTTCAGATTTCCTCGTAAAACGGCCAAACTAAAAAGAGCCGAATTAGATATTGCGACACCTGAGATACAAGATACGCCTTCATCATCACCGTTTTTTTTAATAACACAACATTCCGATTGCAACCTTAACTAGCACTTGCGTTGCGCTTTACGCTAACTCAATAGTCACATCCCTCTATTTATAATTCTCATCATTTCGTAATTTTTACAAACCGTTAAGATTCTCTATTCGGATCTGCTCCTATTCCTGTTTATCACGTTGCGTTTTAGCTTAAATATTGTTTAAATTTTACCTGGGTTATATACGCTACTACTTAAATACATATATAAACATGCTACAAATCACACTTAATATAGAATACAAGATAATAATTATTTAACTACATTTCAATTTCCAATTACTATGACAACATATTATTGCAGTAAAAACCGGTACAGCGAAATGAACGTTTTAAAACTGTTTGTTAGTTGCATGCAAGCAACGTATAATATGTATTCGAGCTTAATTGTGTATATAAACCAAAACTTTAGTGTACGAATGCGAATACATTTGATGTTAAACAATATCATAATATAGAAGAAATAGATTTAAATGGGATCAAAACAAGTCTTTGCAGTTTGACTAAATCATATTATTCAATATCTTACTTCAGTAAAACTTTCGACAAAAAAAAAGTTGCATCAAGTTCATTTGTAATCCGCTCAGTAAACTTCTTCTTGTTGACTGACTTTGTTGTTCTGAAGAGAGCTCGCATGTGTACCTGCATTGCCTTCAAAATTGTAGGTTTTACTTTTAAGGAACAAATAGACATTCCTAACAATGCTCTATACAAGGAAGCTCACAACGCACTAGATTTTAACATTAGTTTTTTTTAAATTAAAAACAAAATTCAAAACCTATTTCAAGCACGCCTACAGCAAGGATAATACAGTCCAATTGATAACGTGATGAAGCACTATAAGCTAGAAATATTATAATTCGTTAGTAGTAGAAAATCCTAATAATAGATATTTGGAGACAAGATACAAAGCTGATGAATGAGCCACTTGCAGAGATGTTACATTGTTACAATAATAAACCAGCAAAATGAACTTCATAACAAGCTACCCACTTGAACAAGCTATTTCACTAGTTGTAAATACTTCTAGCCGTTTCACATAAGCGGTGATTCCACACAATCCCCACGTCAGTGTCAGTAGTACACAAGTATTATGAATGACATACATAGAGCGGATGTAGTAGAGACACGTTACTGTTATTTGAATTGATACATTAATATTAATACCTAGACGGAAGTTTTGACCCAGACTCTGAGGGTTGCAGCAACGTGCAACATACTGCCTCGACGACTAATAGCACACATAATATGAATATAACAACGATAATAATATCTCAATTAGCTACATTTTCCATAACTTACAAACACTGACCAATTTTGTTAAAGATCAACCTGCGTTGAAGTAATTAGCCAACCAAACGTTGCCATAACAGTGAATTTCAGTTTAGACACCTTTAAAAGGTGATGATAAGAAATAGCAATGAAACGTTATGTAATGGTATGTTAAGTCACGAACTTCGTTCCTTTTTGCCGTAGCGTAGTCACCCGCACTACTACCTTAACTTATAACATTTCACAGCTACACGACACAAGTTACTGATTAAGAAAACTGTTACTATAAGATTGCATACAGTTTCATCAGGGATTTTTTTGCAGTGATGTGATGATAGTGATGTAAGGAGTAATTGTATCATCTTTACGACTATTTCATGCAAACACCCTGAGTCAAAAACCAATTAAAAGAATCGAAAAAAAGGAGAACAAGGATGCTTGCATTTGTTTATAAGTAAAGCCATTCAGTTGTGGGTAGACTGTTGTTGTGTTCCGTGATTCGAGCAATTTCCTCTGGAATAGCGTGCTGGATCCAGAGGCGGCGGAAGTAGTCGTATTTCTCTCGGCTTAATGTCATTGGATTGCCACGACGGAGTCCTTGGTCGGTTTCTCCGTACTCATCAAGATAAGGTGGGAGCATGTGGCAACCTAAAATTTACCAACTGCGTATTAGACATGGGAAGACCTACTACAATTGTAAGTCTTGTAAGAAATTAATAAATCATCATTTTTATAGCAACAAATTCAACAATAACGCTATTGACTAATTGTAAGTAAGAGTTATTTACTGGTCCAGAAATTGAACCGGGTCCCTTGGTTTTTGCACCCAAGTGCCATATCACTTAATCACTTACCAGTTAGTTTATTACTCAAGCCGTATGCTATTTACTTCTGCAATGTTATCATTGACGATGTTGTTAAAAAAGAGAATACGTTAAAGTCGCATTACCCTTATTTCGTCCACTCAAAAGGAACAACCTACATTCCCGGATACGTAAGAAAATCCCGATACCACCCCCACAGAAATATGCGTGATACGTACACGCGCCCATGTTTTCCTTTTTAAGCTCTTGTTGGCAGCAATAGCTCTGAAAATAAACGCCAAAATATCGGGAATTTAAGAACCATTATTATAGTAAATACTATATTATTATGGATTTACTTGCAATGTTTATGGTGCATGTATAACAAGTGTTAAATACTTAAAGAGATAATAAAAACACGATATACCTGCGAACAGAGAATTTCACCACATATTAGGCACATAGTAGGCATTCGAGAGTCATGCGGATCACATTTGACGCATTTAAAGAGTGATACTGAGTTGATTAGATCAGTGTAATCCATCGGAAGATCGACAAGCGGGCGAAGGTTTCGTGGAATCGGTAATTTACAGAGATTCTTAAGATTTGGATCATTGCATTTTTCCGCTTCCGCAGGATTAACCGCGACGCGCATGGACGGATGACCAGACCATCTAATAAACAAACTCCGAATTATTGAAATGAATGATGGTCATAACAAAAAATCATCACATCTGGCGATCGCTTGTATGCATGGTGTCTCGTAGCCTTCAAACCTCATTGCTAACTCTGAAATCTCGGGACAGTCAAAAATTTCATATAGCGTCTTTGGTAAATCCAAGTAACTGATTAGATCATCAAAACTAGATTCGACTTTCTCTAGTGCAGGTGGGGGAGCTATTCCCGTCATGGATTCATAAAACTTGGCACAGCACCGTAAGAATGGGATTCTAGAGGAAATACAAAAATTGGATAAAATTCTAAACTACTAATTTCCAACAGCATACCTAATATCAATGATTTCCCATTATTTTTTATTATATTATTTCAACTCACGCTCGCTTGCTGACTTCTTCCCACAGTTTATCACAGTCCAAATGCGCTCTAATTACAGGAAAAGCGGCGCGAATAACATCGTTCTCTGGAGCTGACTCCCGTGGCATTGCCCACATGTGGAATATCAGAACCTTCAGCGTACTTTCAGTAATGACTCCGTCTTTGGTTAACAGTTTCTCAGAATAAATGGAGTTACACTTGGGAAGCGGACCCAAGTCGCAATCACAGTCTTCATGAAACTCGGTGTAGTCTTGCAAATTATCCATTGACACAATGATTTGATATATGTGGATCGTGTAAGCTAAACGGAGATTGTGGTGATCCTGCAGTACATTAATATTTATAATGTTATAGCAATTTGGAGATTATAGCCTGAAATGAAAAATTTGTGTATGATTTCTCAAGTAATTATTAGTGTCATATGTCCAACTAACCAAATTGCTTCCAATTGGAGGCTGAATGCTCATGTGCCCCGGACCTGCAGGCTCATCGTCGTCCTTTGGGACTTGACTGGCAGCTTTGTAGTTTTTAGAGTAAATAGAGACGTCGTATGTATTGCACAAAGCAAACGGCATCAGGTAAGTGAGAATCACCAACAGCCCAAACGCATCAACCTCGAGCATGCACGGATGGGTTGGGTCGGCGTGCCAAATGGTAAGCAGAAGCATCATAAATTCGGATCGGAGCACCTGTAATTATTAAATTGTCCCACCAAACTACTTAATAATGATACAAAGTTTTTGCAAATCCGTTCCACGATTAAAACAGTAATGTTCCCAAATATTACCCAACAGGTAGAGAAGAACTGAGAGTCTATGGAGACTGAGCATACTCGAGTCAAAAACTTGAGACCCATTGACCGGCGAATTGGAACGTTCTCACCGAAGAAGCTAATTTTTTGATCCCTATGATATGCTTCCACCGACATGATCGTGTATGCTAAACTGTGCCAAAGACTCCGATGTAACTGATACCCTATTTTGTCAGGGTCGTCGTAGGGTTTATCTCGAGCCACCTTAACAGAAAAACACAACATTACTAGTTTTTTGTGTTCTCAAATCATTTACAATAAAAAACAAGTAGTTAACAGTCCATTAGATACTTACTGCGTAAACCCGTTCCATGAATGTGAGTAACTTATCATAGAATTTTGCATTTGACGTATCCTGTTGCTCCGCATACATGTGACCATGGAACGTTTCCAGCAGCCGCTCCCCAGGAAGACCTCGACGGTACAACCGCTTTATCAGCTTCCTTGTAAAAATGGAGTTTTGAAATGGACCTTCGACAGGGACCTCTTTGTCTTCCCCCCTCTCCGTTTCCTCCTCCGAATCATATTCATAGGGGTGATTGTGTGTGTACCGATCCATAATCTCCATGCCCCGCAACCACACTCGGAAGTACAACGAGTGATTTGGCGCTTTCTCCTCTGGTATAGGTACCGTGTCATAGCCCGCCCTTGGGGGGAAGCAGGTCCTCGCCCGTACAATAAGATCAGCTTGCTTTTCACTGGCAGGTATCACTTTGGGTAGCGGCGGAGGCATTGTTATATCCGGACTAATGTCAGATTTTTTCTTTTCCTCGTGAGTCTTCCCCTCTGCGTACTCAACAATGGGTTGCAAAACTTGAACAACGTATTCCTCTGTGAGATTCGTGGTCACCGGGTATAGTTTGTGAAGCGGCAATGACATGGGCAGAGCAGCGTTACAGATGCAGTCGCACATTGGACACAGCCATTCCGACTTCTCCACGTCGAAGCTTTGTGGATGCCTAAGACTTTGAAAGATACAGTCTTGGAACACTTGATCGATTGCATGCATTGTAAGTCTTGGTTGGACAAAATTCAATTTTTATTACCGGTACGGACGTCGTCGCTCCTTTGTGATGACGCCTTCGATATGCGCAGACCAACAGGTTTCGTGCATAATGTGCCCACAGGAGGACACGTGCGGGGACAACAAGAGATTACGTCTGACCCAAATATCCGGTTTCTCGAGAAACTCTGTTGATTTCTCAACTTCCTTCTCTCGCAGCTCCTCGCGGGTGTCGCATAGCACCGATGAGCGTTGTATAAACGCAGTCAGCACAAATCTCTTTGAGTTAATACTGAGCGCGTGTTCCTCTTTGCATAAGAGGCAAACGTACCTAAAAAGATTAACAAACAGCTATGACATAAGTTATATTCCAAACTTGCAAAACTACACGATGAGCTTTAAGGGGATTTGTTGTGTTAACAAAATTTCACGACAATGTTTTAGTTTTCAAGTATTAATTCTCTGGATAAGCTATTTAAAAAAAACAAGTACTCTATACACACCAGTTCATGACGAGTATTTTAAACCTAATTTTGGGTGATTTCGAATTCTAATTAATCCTTCGATATACTCCACCTGGAACTCTTGGACGAGTGGACCTTTCCTTCCTCCCAAGCAGTTCATGGTCATACGAGAATGACTGGTTCTAGCAACCACTTATTTTATCTTATATATTTGACTAATAGGCTACTTATTCTAATAAGTTCATTGATTTGTTGTCCTTACAGTTTATGTTCATTCCTCTCATTTTTGACAGTTTTGTGTGAAGCATTCTAAATTTCGCCATATCTGTTTAGTTATTTAGACTAATTAGAATTCGAAATCACTCAAAATTAGGTTTAAAACACTCGTCATGAACTTCTGATTATGGACTACTTGTTTTTCTTAAATTCAATAATCCAGCTAATTAATATTTAATAAATAAATAACCCACTAACCCCATGAAAAGGGGTGCCCGCTATACTCTATGTGCGGAGGCGAACCTACGCAAATTATATGGAAGGCAACAAAAACCCTTAACCACTTACGATTCGTCATCCTGTCTAGGAGGGGTTTTGTTCGGTCCTAATGCAACCGTTTTGATGTGTACCGGCTCCTCTTCATTTTCATCAGTCATTGTAGTATCCTCGCCGTCATCTTTAAAATAGCAAAGATTCCAAGATAAGACGTGATACATTTTTACTTGACTTTATTTATTTATTCAAGAAAAGAAACATATCTTGGCTTGGGCAGATTTATCACACGTTAATAAACCTATATCTACACGTTATAAGGAAGTGTATGTATAAACAGCTTTTAAAGAGAGCAACCTGCTTCTTTCTGCAATTTCTAACCTGCATGTTTTTTTTCATTGTGGGTGGGTCGGCGGATCCAACTAGGGATTAGTGATCTTTTTAAAACAATAGGGGTCGGGTCAA